>CAJUYI010000371.1:161938-186401 GCA_910591695.1 Galerucella pusilla
AGGGCAGGTACAAAGTCAACAATATTTGCAATGATGGAATGGAAACCGTGTGATAAGCGGAGGAGAGGAAGACCTAAAGCTACGTGGTTACAGGAAGTTATAAGTGACCTCAATAGCATAGGAATAAGGCAGTGGAAGGAAAAAACAAAAGATAGAAAGAAATGGCGTCAGATTGCCGAAAAAATATAAGAAAATATAGGAAGAAAAGGGGATTGATCCACCCCAAAAAAAGGATTTAAAGAGCTTTTTAAAGCGGCGCTACCCCCTCGGGGGTTTTAAGCCAATATGTATGTATGTATCACTACATAGTTAGCACTTCAACTTTTTCATAGTTAAACGTGGCAATGTCGAATGTTTTCGACTGCATACCATGGGTATTAGAGCAGAATATCACAGCGTTGTCAGATTTTTGAATTACATTATGATTAAGTGATGAAGATCGTAGCTAATATCCATTCTATATAAATACATATCCGTTAATGTTTTCAAAATCTACACTACTATGTTATTCAATATATCGCACAAACCTCCAAATGTAAATAATAAAGGATTGTGATAGTTTTTTTTTACGTTTTTCATGTCAATATTATTACCAACTTTGAAATAGTTTGCAATGTGACAACGTTGTTCAACTTTCAACTGCAATTTGAGGTTATGGCTCTTTGTTATGGCACATATTATAAATAGAACAGATACGAAAGCCTGACAGAGAACAGTAAAAAGAGAGAGAGATGGGTGAACATACCCATTTAAATGCCCATCGTCTTATGTCGACTCCGTTCGGGCTGCTTAGCGAAATTTGTCAACAGGGTTGTCAATTTGCACAATATTTCCTTCAACTTACGATCATGGTCAAATATTTTATAAGCATTTTTTTAAGTGTGATAGTTATACAGATACAAATATTCGATAAATTCTTGTTTTAAATCAATTTTATTAACATCAAACGAATTATACAATTAAAAAGATTAAAATGTATAAAAATAATATCATAAATATATAATTTTTTCACAAACCACATCCTTGGCAACCATACACAATAACGGTGACGCCTAACCTAACCTAACATAATCAAAACGTCAAAACATGCTCAAAATCACTTGTAATCTGTTCTCAAAATTCATAACGCCATTTTTGTTTGCTTCATTGTTTGAAGGTGTTCAATCGTTGATATTAATTGTGTTATTTGACTAATCGATTGTGCGTTGTGGTAATATTAACTATAAAAATATAATGGTATAGATTATTATTCTTATAAAATGGATAAACATCACGGCGAAGTGTATATATTGCTCATACAGACTGTCCAAATAAATTTTATTCGGAAAGAAAAATAAAGTTCTTTCGATTTCCAAGGGATGAGAGTATTTAATTTAATATCCTAGCCTATGATAAAAGTTTTTGATATTAACTTTGGTGCTACCAATTATTATCAAAATATGCATAGGTGTAGGTATATTGTATTCCCTTTGATAATTAATAAATTCAGAATTATTTGTACTTCAAAATTTGGTTGATTTTTGTGATTATTTGTGTTATCTAAAAATGTATTTATTAATTAATCTCCCAACAGAAATGACTATTTATAACAAATCATAGGAATGTACATATAGGTATTTAATAAATACATAAATATATATTCGATTATGATTATTATTTTAATTCATGGCGCAGTTTTAAAGATTTAGTGAAAACTTCCAAAAAAACTAGATCCGGCACTAGAAATTGTTATTGTCCCCGAGTCAACACTGCAATTTGGTAAGAAATTCAGAAAATATTTTAATCTGGCAACATCGCGGCCATACCGAGTTAAAGGACCAAGGTCATTGACGACGGAGCTGAAAATCGTTTGATGTTTTACCGGGATTCGTATATCTGTTCTCTTTATAATCTGTGGTTATGGTTAGATACGGAAAAAGCTTAGCTGAGGCATCGACGTTTATATGTATCAATGAGCTGAGGTTACGAATTTCTCACTTGAAAATATTCCATCAATATGTAAGAAAAAATAAGTATTTATTTTTGAATATTAAATAACATACAATCAATCAATTTCCATAACTTTCACCGAAATGATTAATCTTATCTCAAAAATAGACAAATTTTTATACCCAAAAGTGACGTTTCCGGCTGTCGTTCATGAACGGCGATTTCTAACGAAAAATTCGTTAGCATTTTAGATACAGAATAACATTTATCGTTCGTAGACGATATTCGTTCATCAACGACATCGTACATACTTACAGAATAGACCCCTTAAGTAGCTTTATTTCTGCTCTTAATATAATCTCCTGTTATTATAACTTATAAAATTACACTTCAAGAATGGACGATAAGATAAAAATTTTGTTAAAGTTTCCGTGATTCAACTTGCTAAAAAAATTATTTATTTTTTAGTGCACTAGAGAAAATAATAGTTCAAGGATATAAAACACTACAATTAGAATATTTCTTCACTGCTGGAGCAGACGAAGTGAAAGCTTGGACAATTCAGGTTAGTATATTTTAGAATCCCAAAATTATATCATTCAAAAAGTATCAACCAGGGTAGGGGATCTCTGGAGGCGCGATAGTGCTGCCACATAGGGAGACCCGTCAGTACTAAAATTTCTAATTCAATGAAACTGTAACGCCGTTAGTGGTAATTGCAGATTCTTCCACATATATCAGCGCTGACATCCTAACCTAAGTATTTTTTTATCTATGATCCTAACTTGACAATGACAACTGCGGCCTGACAACTTGCTTATTTTTGTGTGTGTTGAATATTCGTAATGGGTTTTTATTGTTCATAGTGGGACTTTTACTTTAAGAGACAATGTCGAGAATGTGTATTGTGAAAGACTGTAATGTGAGGTGCACCCGGTAAGCTTTATCTTTATAAAAAACATGTTTCATTAAATAAAAAGTGACAGAAGTAGATATTCTTCCATACAGCTTTGAACTTCCCAGCATTGTTGTTGAAATTCTAACATTTATTTTTCTTCATGTAATTGAAATATGTAAAAAAACGTTTTATTTATTGTATACTTCTTCAATTCAATAAAATATATAAACTTGATGATTATTGCTTTATTCTTCAGACTCCAGGCATTATATGGTCCATTTTTTGACATATTCAATTTTACTTGACTATTTGAATGTTATTATTGTAATAGCAATCTAATGTTGAGTAACTTTAAATGAAATATCAAAAATGCACCATAAATGTCATTTTGCAATAAAAGTAAAATTACAGTTATTTTGAATATGCCGCCAAAAACTGTAAAATTACAGGAAACTTCTTTTTCGGCTGTTAGCGAAGATCACAACCATCTGATTTGTGTTGAGGTACTGACGGGACTCTCAAGGTGGCGCCACCCGTACAAATAGAGGGCGCCACGGGTCAGCTTCCCATTTATAATTATTTTTTTATCTATGGTATCAACTATCATTATCGTCTTTATCTGCATCTTTCTTTAAACGCTCAAGATTCCTTTTTCCTTGATCCATTCGCATATACTATAATTAAATTTGTTATTATATGCTATTCTGAGTATGTATAACCAACTACATAATTCATAATTTACTAATTTGTCTAAAATTAATTTGAAATCTCCATTTTTCATTAACCGCTACACGGCTTCGACAAAGTAAATCTTCCAAAATTTGCTTGATCCTCCCACTGTACCAACCAAATTTCAACGCGATCGTCTTTCATCTTCGTAAAATAGAATGTTCTCCGTACATTGGGGAATCCTTATTAGAATATTCGGTGAATGTCGACGTTCTGCTTTGCAAAATTGCTACAAATGAAAATAAAAGTCACATTTAACTGCCAATGCGAAAGTAAATAAATTACCCTTGCCCTAAAATTGTCTCTGGACGAAATTTGCATAAGAATAACCTCTCTTCTCTCAACCGGAAAAATAGGAATGACGGAAAACGGCAAGAACGCGCTCAAATTTTCGAATAATTTCACGTGAATGGGCTTGAAAAGTAGCTGGAATAGTGATGAATTTTGTGTAGGGGTTCTTCAAGCTTAAAAATATGCTTTAGGAATATATAAGCTGATATACTCCTCAAATATTCCCAATTACGAGTTTTTGTAATGTAGAATGTCGTTTCATGTTTTGAACTCTCTATTTTGGAACATAACTTTGTGGAATTTACTCATATTACTCTTATAAATGAAATTAGCCGTTTCTAATCACTTCCACTTTCCAATGAAAAAAAAATTCTGAGATACTCATTGATAGTAATTTCGATATTCACATATCGTCAGAATGACAGAAGTTACATTTGATGTGATGCCTACCTGGAGTGCGTTCAAAAACATTACAGAGTACACATTTCTCACACTTTTTTGACAACCATCGTTCATAAATGAAATTTTTGTTACTCTTTGACTACTTCCCTAGCGTTCACAAATATACTTTGACATTTCAAATGTACACATTTCTAGACCGCGGTATGGAGCGTGGTAATATTTGGTCGAGCTTGCGCTCTTCAAAAATGTGAAATAAGACGTAATTTTTGTAACCGGTTACCTAGAAACAAGAAAGTACAAATACAAAATTTTTAAAAGAAAGAAACACCACATAATTTTTTTATTCGTTGTGGCGCATTTTTTTTTCAAGAGAAACTATTAAAATTTCTTCTTTGTCGTCAATATCATCAAATAAATGATATTTGCACCTATTGCAGCTGCCAATGTTACAAATCTAGTTTGGTTTTGGAACTTTGATTAACATTTGACAGTTATGTTATCATAATGTAATCGTTCATTTTTGTAATAAATTGTGAACTCTGAACAATAAGTGAGTGTCTTCAAAGATTTTGTCTCTTGTTTTCGTTTCAAATTCAGTTATTTTTCAAGCGTTTGATTTCGCGCGTTATTTTCTGATTGACCAATTTTTCAATATGGCGGCGTTTTGGAAGCTTTTTTTTGATGGGTCGTGTGTAGAGTTTAGTGGAATTTACAATCAGATATCACCGAAAATAACTTTGAAAGAATGAATTTTACAACTGACTTTTTATATATTTTAATTAATCAAAATCTGACAACTCATATATATTATAAATCAACATATCTATAAACAGGGTGATTACTTAATATTGAATATCCAACACCCCTTCTCAATATTAGGTAATTAACCCAATCATTTCCCTAAATCTTCCTAACTTCTGTGCTTGTAAAGGCTTCGTCAGAAGATCAGCTAACATTTTCTCGGTAGGACAATATTTAAAAATGATTGTGTCATTCTTCCGCAAATCCTTTATAAAATTATATTCTGTATCCAGGTGTTTGGTTCTGTCATTT
Organism: Galerucella pusilla; assembly: GCA_910591695.1. Taxonomy (NCBI): domain Eukaryota; kingdom Metazoa; phylum Arthropoda; class Insecta; order Coleoptera; family Chrysomelidae; genus Galerucella; species Galerucella pusilla. Next base: position 167,241 of record CAJUYI010000371.1, read on the forward strand.
AATTTTTCTGAGTCCATTAATTTGAAACATCCCTGATTGTCTTCAAACACTTGTATTTGTTCTAATTTTATCTTAAAATCTTCAAATAATTTAATCAACCAAAGTGTTTCCTTGCAAGCTTCACAAAGAGCTATTATTTCTGACTCTGTTGAAGATAGAGCCACGGTGTCTTGTTTTCTGCTTCTCCAGGAAACTAAACCTGCTTTAAATTGAAAAACATATCCGCTGTTAGATTTTCTATCAGATTGGTCTCCAGCCCAATCAGCATCTGAATATCCATAGAGTATATTTTCATTTGATGTTTCACCTCCAAGGATTATCTTTAAATGTTTAGTTCCATTCAAATACTTCAAAACTCTTTTTACTTCAGTCCAATCCTTCTTTGTAGCTTTATTAATTTTTCTGCTTAAAATCGAAATACTTGCAGCAATATCTGGTCTCGAATGAACTGATAGATATAAAAGTTCTCCTATAATTTTTCTGTAAATGTCTTGATTTTCTATAATATCATTATCAATAATTTTGTAATATCCTGCATCTAGTGGAATTTTTGAAAACTTGACATCTAAAAGATTGTGATCTTTCAGTAATTTTTCAATATAGGTTGTCTGATAAATTTTAAAAATTCCATCAGGTTGCCTCTCCACTTGTAGTCCTAGGAAATATTTCAATTCTCCTAAAGATTTAGTTTCGAAATAACAATTGAAATATCGTCCCAATTCTTCAATTGTTTCGCTATTGTGACAAGCCAGCAAAATATCATCGACGTAAGTCAAAATATAAATAGTGTCTCCATTATCTCGTTCTTTAATGTATAAGCAAGGATCAGCTAAGCCCCTTCTGAAACCATAGTTTTGTATAACTCTATCTAAAAGAACGTTCCAAACTCTTGCTGCTTGCTTTAAACCATAAATACTTTTGTTGAGTTTACATACTTTTTTCTCACCTTCTTTAATAAATCCCTCCGGTTGTGACATGTAAATATCCTCCTCAAGTTCACCATTCAAAAATGCAGTTTTCACATCAAAGTGATGAACCAATAAATTTTTGTATCCGGCAATAACAAGCAGTGTTCTTATTGTAGTTTGCTTGATTACTGGAGCGAAAATTTCGTCATAGTCATGTCCATATTTCTGTGAATATCCTTTCGCTACTATCCTAGCTTTGTAGCGATCTATTTGACCTAAATTATTTCTTTTAATTTTAAATATCCATTTACAACCTACTAGATTTTTGCCTTTAGGTAAAGAACACAGCGTCCATGTGTTGCTAGTTTCCATAGAATCCATCTCTTCTTTCATAGCTTTCTCCCAATGAAGTCTATCCTTTCTCAATTTTATTTCGTCATATGTCTTGGGTTCTTCCTGTTCTTCAATCTCAAAATCATGGTTACAAGTTGAATAACTGCATTCTCCATATCTTTCTGGTGGTTTACCTTTATTCTTTTTAGTTGATCGTCGAATTTCTTTATTTTCATTGTCCTTTTCTTCTTCTTCAGTTTCAGTCAATTCTAGTTGCGATTTTGTCTCTGGTTGTAGAATGTTACTTTGTTTCTTTTCTTCTACTTCAAATTCGACTTCGTCTTCCTCTTTATATTTCTGATTAACAAATACCTTCTCCTCGTGTTCAGATTCAATAAACTTCACTTCTCTACTAATGATAATTTTCTTGGTCTGTTTATTTAATAGTCTGTATGCTTTGGAATTTTCGTCATAACCTACAAAAATGTATTTTCTTGCTTTGTCTTCCAATTTAGTTCTCTTTTGCTTGGGAACTAAAGCATATGCATAACATCCAAATGTTCTAATATGGTTTAATGAAGGCTCTGTTCCAAACCATAGCTCATAAGGAATTCTATCACCATTACCTTTAGTAGGAAGTCTATTTTGTAGATAGGTAGCTGTAACTATTGCTTCTCCCCAATAACATTTTTCAAGATTTGCATCCAGCAACATGCAACGTGCCATTTCTTGAAGAGATCGGTTCTTCCTTTCGGCTACTCCGTTCTGTTGTGGACAAAAAGGTGCTGTGAGTTGTAATTTTATGCCTTCACTCTTTAAATAGTCTTTCATTCCATTAATTAAAAATTCTCCTCCTCTGTCACACTGTAGGACCTTTGGTTTCTTACCAAACTGATTTTTACAGCTTTCCACAAATTCTTTTATACTTCTAAAAACTTCATTTTTCTGTTTCATTAAAACAACATTGGTAAAACGGCTAAAATCATCAATCATGGTTAAAAAATATCTTTTTCTTCCAGGAGTAACATTTGCCATTGGCCCACTAACATCTAAATGTACAATTTCCAAAGTTTCTTTTGTTCTTTCCTCAGAATGCTTTGGAAATGGTAACTTCGTAATTTTTCCTCGAATACAGCAGTCACAGTCCAACTTTTCAATGCATGGTTTCAATGATATTCTTTGAGCTCGATTCTTATCAAACATACTTTTTACTGTTTCTTGATTTCTGTGACCAAATCTCCGATGCCAAACATGAATACAAGCCATATCCTGCTTATCCCGTACTGAGTAGACCTTTTCTGCACACTGTAGTCTGTATAATTTATTCTCCAGTTTAGCAACGGCGTATACTTTGTTCGATTTCATTATTTTACATGTTTTATTTGCAAAACTAATTTCAAATCCTTGTCTTTCAAGGACACTTAAAGATAAAAGACAGTTTTCTAATTGTGGAACATACAAAACGTTTTTTACAGTTATTTTTAACATTTCTTTATCTACAAGGCTATTAATTGTACCTTTACCGATGCCTTTTGCCTTTAATTTCTTACCATCAGCAAGAAAAATCTCCTTATTAGTCTCTTCCTCAAATTCATCAAAAAACTCTCTATTATTCACCATGTGACATGTACATCCAGAATCTATATACCAAAAATCGGTTTTTCTTTTTTCTTCTTCCTTGTTATTGAAGCAAAATTCTTCATCAGAATCTTCTGTAACATTTTTCATTTCATCTTGAACATTGTTCACCTTGTTTTTAACTTTAAAATTCCTCGTTGATTTCTTATAAAAGTAACAATCTTTTTTCAGGTGACCTTCCTTATTACAGAAATAACATTTAAGTTTGCTATTATTAAAACTTTTTGCTTTCATTACTTTTTCTTCAGTATTGCTGGTTCCTTCCGCATTAAATTCTTTTCTGCGTCTATATTCTTGTAAAAGTTTATCTTTAACAATATCCAGTGTTAAATCATCTTCCTTTCGACCTTCCAAAGACATAACCAGTGAGGTATAACTATCAGGTAAACTGCTAAGTAATAGTGCTATTGCTAAGCGATCTCCAATTTCTTCGCCTAGAGTTTTTAACTGATAAATTAAATCTAGCAACGTTGAAACATGTTCTTCAAGATTACCATCTTCATTTAATGTCAGTTTGCAGATTCTCTTTAATAAACATACCTGATTTGTTAAGGTCGATTTTTCATAATACTGTTTAAGAGATACCCAAGCTTCTTTAGCTGTTTTCGCATTTCTTATATGCGATACTTGATTATCGTCAATCAAGAGCCCAATAGTTGCCCTTGCTTTATTATCAAGTTTCTTCCATGCATCAGTTTCTGGATTTGGTTGATCTTTCTCTATGACTTCCCATAGTTCTTCCTTCTGCAGCAACAGCTCCATTTTAAACTTCCAAATCCCGTAATTATTTCCATTCAACTTTACAATATAAAATTTTGTGATATCCGACATCTTGTGTTACGTTTTACTTTATTTTACTTTCTCAGTAACTGGGCCCGTAACCTGTAGAGTTTAGTGGAATTTACAATCAGATATCACCGAAAATAACTTTGAAAGAATGAATTTTACAACTGACTTTTTATATATTTTAATTAATCAAAATCTGACAACTCATATATATTATAAATCAACATATCTATAAACAGGGTGATTACTTAATATTGAATATCCAACATCGTGCGCGGTAACACACTTTCTTGTGATTGACTTAATCCTTGTAAATGAATGCTTCTTATCTTCGAAAAATACTTTTTGAAAAAGCTAGAAACTGCAAACTTGAGACACTCATTACATTAAGCTTGAAAGCAATAGTTTCACTATTGGGGCCATCCATAAAGTACGTCACACGTTAATGAGGAGGAAGGGTATCACCGAAGTGTTACATTGTGTGACAAGTGGCAAAAGGGGGTCAATAGTTTTGTGACGTCACATGTTAAAATGTCAAATACTAAAATGCAAAGTTTGGTTGTGAATAAAAAACCTAAAAAATTTACGAACCTGATCTATATTTATTAATAATTTAATAAAAATGAGTGAAAAATGAATATAACTGTTTTCTCTCGATTATTTTTAAATACAAGTATAAATTTAAAAAATGTGTGACGTCACATCAGGAGGGGGGGTATAAAAATGTGATAACTTTTGAAAAGGACGGGGAGAGGAGTTCAAAAATCCTAAAATTCGTGTGACGTACTTTATGGATGGCCCCTAAGAACAAACATACACATTTTTTGCTAATAAATGTTAGAATTCCTCTTACTCTTGACTATTCTGTGGTAGAATCAATACATCATTCATTTTATTGAAAAACTATAAAAAAATGCTGAGAGATTCTTCTTTTTTTTGGGTGAAAACTATCCGGTAGCGCCAATATACACACACATGGTATTTTTATGCAATTATGCAATGTAGAAACAAACTATAGTTGAAATAATACCCTTCTTGGTGTGCGTCATTGATTGTGACGTATATCCAGGTTTTCGGCATGTCGTTTATTTTATTTGCTATTTTGACATATAGCTAAACTAAAATTGGATCAATAAAATCATCAGGATCGTATTCAGCCAAATTCGAAAAGGCTATGAAATCAATAATAGGCATGACGACAGTATCAAAAAATCGTCTATATAATGGTTTTAGGGGAAAGTTCATATCAAAAAAATTCAAAACACTGATTTAGTTTTATTTAAAAAATTCAGATTATTAACATTTTCAATAAAATAAAACATAAAAATACTGCAATCGACCATTTTGAGTGAAACACCAATCACAGCGCATGACGTCACGCTTAGGTAAACACCGATGTCAGTCAATACTCAATACACTCATTTTCTGTGTTTTGTTGTTGTAAATACTACTGATTACGCATTTGAATTGATCTTTTATTATTTTACGTGTGGTTTATCGTCTCCACTCTACTAAAACAATAAAACCAAGCTTTGTTAAGGCAAATAGCTCAAATTTGCCCAGGATTGATATAATGATGTTGGGCGATTTCCTCGCAACAAATCAAGAATTTTGCTCGTCTGAGTTTAGAAACGTGAAAACTTCCTTGTAAGTGAATTTTTAAGTGAATTTTGTATATATATATATATATATATATACCCTATATATGTATACCCTAGATACAACCAACTTAGATATAATCAAACTAGTTTTAAGCTCATGCGAGTTGACATATACCTAAATTTATGGGGCATACATCCTGGTTTCATACGTACTCGTGATACTGACCTCATCACATGATACTGCATATAATTTTCCATATCATCTGGCAACTGCAAAAAGAAAAGTAAATAAACCATTGATATTGATAATAAGAATTATAGACAAGACCAAAACAAACATAACCTCAATAAATTAGATATTTCATAGCCTCAATATTTCAACTATTTCACGTCAAAAAAACGTTTTAAGTTTGAGAAATATAAATATAATAGGATAACATACTCACAAATGGTCTTCACAGAAATAAAGTGTGGCCAATTCGTGACTACGTCGTTCGGGTTTCGCCTTGCGAGCTTCAACCACTTATCTCTTATCTATCATTTTCTTGTTTGGAACATGTACAAACACTTTGTTGGGTGTTCTTATTGATGTGTTATTACACTGCGGTACTGCACGCCACTTATAAACTTTGGAATTCATTTTTATGACACGAATTTATTTAATGTTTTGTTCACTTTCTTCGCTACGCATAGACACAATGACATGTTTACCTAGGCGTGACGTCAGAGCCGACGCCATGACACCTGCGAGCTGTATTCGCGCACTATTTAAAGAGTATCAGTAAAATGGCTTCAAACTTCGTTAAACTCAAGTTTATTACCGAAATAAAGGTTTTTTCGTAAATAGTGAATGTCTACCCACATGACGGAAGAGTATTTCAAAATCTATCGTCACGCCTATTACCAGCATCTTTTTCTAACTGAAAATATTTAAGAACTTTCAAAATGCTGGATGTCTTTTTGTGTATCTAGGCATATTTTTGTATTAAATATAGATAAATATAACAATAAGATTAATATTCACTTCAAATAAATAACAATTGACCGTTAGCAACAAAGTACACACCTAACAAGAACTGTCAGTGTGACAGTAGAAAAAGATGTAAGACACATTGCCGCTACGAAAGTAACGCCTTCATAGTATGTGTAGGTCCCGATTGATAGGTTGCGCTGACGCGTAATCTAAACATCAACCATTCAAATTTTTGTAAGTCAAAGATTAGGGTTAACGTTTGTAAAACATTCAAACGGTTCATTATTGTGATATTTTGATTATGATTAATCACAGACTTGCCTTTTTCCATTTCTTCCTACGTAATGTGATAGAAGGAGGTTAACAATCGATTATGCACACCAAGAAGGGTATTATTTCAACCATACCATGTTGAGGCTTCAGAGAGTAGATGCTGAGCAGATATGAAAGTTATTACGGGTCACTTCTGCCCTCTTTACACACCTAGAATATTAGTTTGCTCAAGTGTTGAAAAATTTTACGAAAGATCAAATTTTAGGTTTTCCCGATACCATATATTTTTTTCATTAAATCACTATTTGCCGGCTAATCTTCTCCAAATAAACTTTTATTTCAGAAAGGGGCAAAAGCACCTCAAGCTGCTGGTCGCATTCATACTGACTTTGAAAAAGGTTTCATAATGGCTGAAGTAATGAAGTTCCAAGATTTTAAAGAAGAAGGCTCTGAAGCAGCATGTAAAGCTGCAGGTAAGACTTGTATGCGTTAGGTAATAAACATTTATTAACGTGAACATTTTTTGACAGTTCCAAGAACGAATCAAATTTCCGAATTTTTTATCAAATGAACGACTTCACCCAATCATGTCAACATTACACTGATAACAGCTCTGTATTTTTTGTATAATTAGCAAAACATTTTCTATCCGAAAAGCCCTCGGAGATTAATAAATGCTCAAACATTTTATGACAGATTTCGAGAGCTTGTTGTCTACAAGCTTTCGAATAATTATTAATGTCATTGGGTTATTACTATTGATTATTTTTTGCACTTGTCAAAATCTGACATTTTGGTGGTTTTAAACAATAGCAATACATCATTCTAGCCAATCATTCGGTATTATACTGATAATTATGCTTCCTCATCGATAATACCTTGTTTACATTGAAACGTCAAAGTTTTACTTTACATTTGTCATTATTGACAAGTAAAAGTGCTTCGAAGTTTATTGAAAAATGAACACAAACCGATTCAGTGCCATCACCCAAGAGAATATTGAACATTTAATACAAAATTCCACTCCACAATTGATGAAAAAAATAATCTTCCCAAACACAACTCGCTCTTCAAATTTAATCACATAATCTTTTATTTTCATCACTCAAACTTGTTTTTTTTCACGGCAAAAACATTCAAACAAACCGAATTTAGATAAAATCCCTCGTCCTAACGGACTCGTGATTTTATCAATCGGTTTGTTTTCATATTTTTGCCAAATAAACAAGTTTTCGTGGAAAAGAAAAAATTATCGATAAAATTTGAAGCACTCGTGGTAATTACCTTTGATAATATTGTATGTGTGGTTCCAATTTCATTCTCATATTCGTTAACTTTATATTTAAAAACAACAAGAAGCCATAAGACTAATTGACAAAAAATGATGTATCAACATTGAATACTATTATTTAACGCTAACCTGATTATTAGCAATACTATCAACAACATTGCGCACGTTTTTCCACTAACGTTTTTCAGAAACAAAATTTCAATTTTGGTAGTAATTTAATTATCAATCTTGATTTAATAATAAACAATAAATATTAGTTCAATTATTATATAATATACTTGCATCAATTGAAATGAACATCTGTTTTAGGAAAATACAGACAACAAGGCAGAAACTACGTTGTTGAAGATGGTGACATAATTTTCTTCAAATTCAACGCTGGCGCTGGGTTGCAGCAAGCTAAGAAAAAATGATCAACACTTTCCATCACTGTTTGTGTTATGATTTACTTGTACTTGAACATGATATTTTTCTATGCAAGCATAAATTGTTAAAATTACATCTAAACCTCTTGTTATACATATATTGCTGTTTTATATTACCAATAAATTTTGCATATGTGTATGAATATTCACATACGTTTATTCGCCGAACTCTGTTCGGAAATAAAATGTCTTTATATGATGAGTGGAAATATTAACAGACTCTCCTCGACTTTTTGAAGTTGGTTATAGTCTAATTCCATATGGATCTAATTTTTTTAGTCTTTTGCTCATTGGTCTACCTCTTTTTCTTGCATATTTGGCTTCCAGTAGAATAAACCACAGTTTTTTATCCAGCTCTCCATACATATCCAAACCATTTCACTTTTTATTGCTCAATTTTTTCCAGTATGTCATCTTTACTCGTACTGATATTTTTCTTCATATTTTTTCTCCATAATCTTCAAATATTTCTCTTGTTTTTTTTTGTCTTTCCTTTCAATAAAATAAATAAACTTTGCAGCACCGCAGCTTCAACATAAGAGCCCCCAGACATCAACATCAATTAAAAGTATTTGTCCCATTAAAAATGTATCATAATATCAATAATAATAGTTACTTTTCATTTTACTGATGATATTATTGCTACGTGTGTATGTGTGTGTTTTGGGGTGACATTCACAGACACCTAAAAGATCTATTGTGTCCCCTTACTTCTACTCACTCTCTGAGGAGAGTCTCAGAACCTAGTAGTTCCTTTAGTCCTATTTCCCGGAGGAATTTTAGGATGTCTGCAGGCTTCAACTTAGGCAAATGTTCCTCTTCTAACCAGTAATCTCCTAGGTGCTGTGCTCTAGGATTCTGAAGTGCTGTGCAGTTGGAAAGTATGTGGATGAAGGTTTCTTCTTCCATTCCACAAAATCTGCATTCTTCTCCCTCCACTATTTTGAGCTTTTTCGGGTGCCCAATCAGGCGACAATGTCCCGTTAGGATCCCTGTTGAAACTCTTAGCGCAGTTTTACTTTGATTTATGCATTCTTTTGATCTCAGCAGGTTGTAGTCACCCAGAAGAGTCTTTGATTGTATAAGCCCTACTAGATCTTTCCAATGGTCAGATCTTCTCTTTTTCTCAGCTTTACCTATTTCTTCCAATATTACATTGGGGCTGATTCCGCAAAAGGGTTCAGGTCCCCAGAAAGGTATTTCAGTCCCCCTCTTTGCTATAGTTAAAATAATACCCTTCTTGGTGTGCGTTATCGATTGTGACGTATATCCGGGTTTTCGGTATGTCGTTTATTTTATCTGCTATTTTGACATATAGCTAACCTTAAATAAGATCATCAGGATTGTATTTAGCCAAATTCGATAAGGCTATGCAATTAATAATTACCAGCTTCTTTTTCTAACTGAAAATACTTGAGAACTTTCAAAATACTGATGTTTTTCCGTGTATTCATGCATATTTTTGTATTATTCATATAAATAAAACAATGAGATTAATATTTACTTTTCATAAATAATAATTGACCGTAAACAACAAAGTACAGACCTGTCAAGAACTGTCAGTGTGACAGTAGAAAAAGACGTAAGACTTATTGCCGCTACGAAAGTAACGCCTTCATAGTATTTTAAACTCTCGATCGATAAGTTGAGCTTGAGCGTAATCTAAACATCAACCAATCAAATTTTTGTTAAGTCAAAGATTAGGGTTAACGTTTGTAAAACATTCAAACGGTTCATTATTGTGATATTTTGATTAGGATTAATCACAGACCTACCTTTTTTTCCATTTCTTCCTACGTAATGTGATAGAAGAAGATTAACGATCGATGACGCACACCAAGAAGGGTATTATTTCAACTATAGTTCATCTGCTATTTCATTTCCTTATATTCAAGTGTGTCCTGGAATCCATAGTAAGGTGACTATGTTGTTCTCGCCTAGTTCATTGAGTTTGTCTAGGCATTCCCACACCATTTTGGAACTGATTACACAAGAGCTCAGTGCCTTAATGGCTGCTTGACTATCCGACATTATGATAATTCTTTGTCTTCTGTATCCTTTATGAATATTGAACTGGGCACACTTTCTTATGGCTTGGATTTCCGCTTGAGAGATACTTGGGGTTTTTTCCAAGCTTTCAGAGTGTTTGGTTCCTGGCCCGAACACTCCTATCCCAGTTCTTTCTATTGCTTTTGAGCCGACTGTGTACCATTGAATGGCATTCTTTCCAAGTCTGGTAATGAATCCCATTCCTTCTTGTTGCTCATTTCCGTAACGAATTTCTTTGAAAAGTTATACTTTTCCATCATACCGTCGTGTGGCATGTCCCAGGTTGTCTGATTCCTAAGAAGTGAGGAGGTGGTTTTTTTTAATGATTCCCTCTCTACTTAGTCTGTATCTTGTTTTTTCTGCAACGCTTTCTACCACCATATGTAAAGGGGTGAGGTTCACTTCCATGGCTGCCGTTGGGCATGTTCTCATTGCTCCTGTAATGCATATGCAGGCTAGTCTTTGAATTTTGGAGAGGTTTTCTCTCGTCGTCAATAGGCTAGTTCTACTACTCCACGCAATGGCTCCATAAGTGATAATTGGTCTCACTATGGCAGTGTACATCCAGCTCAGGATTTTTGGGTTACAGCCCCAGTTTCTTCCTGCCAGATTCCTGCATACCATTATAGCCATTTTTGCCTTGTATGTAATCTCCTTTTCGTGTTTGTTCCACAGGATTCTACTGTCTAGAGTTAAACCTAGATACTTGACTTATTGTCTCCATTCAATCTCGTTCCCATCAAGTTTTATGGTTTTGAGGTTGAGTTTTCTTTTCTTAGTGAAGGCTGTCAGGATGGTTTTAGTGGGGTTGATGCTAAGTCCCACTTGCCTACACCAGCTATTTGTATAGTTCAGACCCTTTTGTACAATATCACAAAGGGTGTTTTCGAATTTCCCCCTGGCTGTTATGACAATATCGTCGGCATATCCTTGGCAGGATACTCCGAGATCCGTCAAACCACACAGGAGTTCGTCAACCGTCAGACTCCACATTAATGGGGATGCTACTCCTCCCTGTGGGCATCCTCTGGTAGTGCAGATGGAGAAAATGTCTTTGCTCGTCTTCGTTTCTGCTATTCTTGTGGTGAGCAGTTCCGACATCCATTTGGATGTTGTGTTGTCTACACCTCTTCTGTTCAATGCTCTTCTGACTGCCTCATGTGGAGTATTGTCAAAAGCTCCTTCTATGTCCAAAAATGCACATACTACAGTTTTTTGGTTGTCTAGAGCACCTCGGATATCCTCCGTCAGTTGTACCAGTGCAGTCTCCGTAGATCTGCCTGCCCGGTAAGCATGCTGACTTGGGTGGAGAGGTAGTCTCTCTCGGATTTCCGTTCTATATTATTGCTAATGTGGCTATTATCAATACTTACCAGTTTTCTTAGTCTTGGCTTCCTGATCATGCTTAGTTTCTAAACCCCCGGGTAGGTCCGAATAACTGTTATCATGTAATTGGTGAGTAATGTTTTTCCCACTTCGATCCATTCATATCTGTCATAACTCATTGTAGCCGTAATTTAGTTTTAGAAGCATCTCCTTCAAATCAGAATCCAGAAAGAAAGTTCTATGTCTATGGATATTTTCCCACAGATTGTCCATAGGTGCGTCTTGAGCCCGCGGTTACCTTATCCTTAATATGTTAAGGATCCTGTTGAAATCAAGGCGCTAACCATTTTCGCTTGGGTATATCATCCCCTTCTAATGCCTTTGGGGAAGCTTCTTTCCACGACTTCTGCGTCGGGATGATTTCTGCTAACTATCTTGCGCCTATGCCTCCGCATAAAAATACCAGGCTATGCGTGCTTTTCAGGAAGCGTACCAGGTGTCCTCTTCCTTGATAGTATGATAGGTAGCCATTACACATTTATGCTTATCCATATCCATTTTGGCTTTCGTGAAGTTTGTTTCTGCCACCGCTTCCACGACGGAAGTTGCAGCTTCGCTGAAAGTCGCTCTTTCGGTTTTTGGCCTTTTCCCCCCATTTTTATTTTCTGGTGATGTGCTTCCAGGCTCTGACGATACCTTTTTGGAGAAGTTGGCTTTGATCATGGCTCTTGCAGCCTGAAAGAAATCCTGCCTTTGATTCACCAATTTGCTTACTTTGGCTTTGGAGACTCCGGATAGGCTTTGCAGTCCTGATCTTTGTCATAATATCTACTTCTTCCAACACATTAAACCTGACAGACTTCCCTTGTTTGGTTCCCTGCCTTCCACTTGGGGATGTATCTTTAGAACTCCCAGTTATTTCACAAATGGGAAATTGAACAAAATACTAAAAGTGTACCAAATGATGAAAGCTTGATCCTCTTCATTATCGAATTTTCAGTAGACGTTCTACTTATTAGAACTTAAGTTCTTTGAGTTAGGTAAGAGCGACCGGGGGTCGCGGCGCAAAAGATCTGACCGTTACGTTGCTGCGTTATGTGTTTACGAAGCAGCGATTCATGGGCTTGAGAAAAATGTAATGCTGCCATATATCGATGTCTCGGGTTTAAATTTTACACAAAGGTTGATAATATAATAGTATAATAATCGATTGTTGATAATCGATCAGGAGATATACCTTACAGTTACGCACGTCCGCTTTAAACTAAAAAAAAGGTAGAACGTGTCGCGGGACACACGGTAGGAACTTTAGTTCCTTTTATGCAAAAATTATGTAATACATCTGACGTTATAGATAAACGATTTGCATATTCTTTGGTGGTTGAGTAGTAAGCATACCAGACTCTCACGCAGTAGACCCGGGTTAAATTCCCCCCGAGGAAGAATTTTTTTATTGTTAATTTTATTTTTAAATAATTCATGAGGGAGTCCGACTGGCAACATCTACTAATAACAGCATCGTATATTTAAAAAATGAAACTGTACGTTTACCACAAAATTAGTGGAAACATAAAATTGAATTGTAAAATGTTCAATTTGAAGTTATATTACAGTTCATAGAAATTTTTATTTTCTAGATTTTTTCTTAAGTGGGTCGTAGAAAAAATATGCTGTTCGACTCGTGTGGATTGTCCATATCGCACTTGAACGATTGAGCACTCCGCCTACGGCGTCGTGCTCAAACTTCGTCCTCGTGTGATATGGCCATCATATCCACACTAGTTGCACAAACTACAATTTCTTTCAAAATAAGCCCTTTTACATTTAAAAACAACCTGCCAAATGTCAAATCAATTTATCCATCCATTTTAAAGTTATCGAATTAAAACATTCAAGTTTTCAAAATTTCAACACCCTGTATTTCGAAAAGTAAATGTGCTAGACCCCTTAATCGCGCAAAAAAAATTATGAAAATAATAGTAAAAATTTATCCCAACAAATTCAAGTAGATCACCAGCACTGCGAATACCAGCTTTGCATAGAATTTCAATATAGCATCGGTGGTTCAGTGGTAGAATGCTTGCATTGCACGCGGGCGGCCCGGGTTCGAATCCGGGCAGGAGCATATTTATTATTATGAATCGCTGCTTCGTAAACGAGAGAGAGAGACTAAGGAGGCACAAGCACACAAAAGCAATGTAACATAACGCAGCGTAACGTAACGCGTAACGGTCAGATCTTTTGCGTCACGACCCCTGGTCGCTCAAACATATCCTGGCGTAAAGTACTAAAGTTCCAAAATGCTGGAGAGATTTTAAATTAATCGATAGATTGAAGAAAAAAACCGAGGACAGAATTTTGTAACGAAATAATTCATCTACTATACAAACACAACTTGATGATAGTCGATCAATAATAATCGATTATTAATCGATTGGAAATAATCGATTATTATTCGATTGTTGATAATCGATTATTTAATCTATTGTTAATAATCGATCATATAATGGATCGTTGATCGATCAAAAATTATCGATTATTAATCAATTGATGATAATTGATAATAATCGATTGTTGATCGATTAGAAATGGTCGATTATATATGGATTGTTAAATGAAGTTTCATCCAGAGTAAAATAAATTCTTATAATAATATATGTGAATTTATTCATTGATTCAAAAACTTTGATATATTCTGTAAGTTCCTTGTGGCATTACTTATTCTTTTTTCTTATTCTTTTGGGAATCAAACCACAATAATGTTTTTATTGATATTGATAATATAAATATTTTTATGTCATACTAGTTCATTATTGAGTTTTTTTTGCTTAGTTACCTGCTATTTAATTTCCCAATTTATGCCCGTGCGGGCATAAAGAGATCGCAGAAGTATCTAAGCAACACAGTCTCATTATAGTATATTACGTAACGTGTGTGGTAAGAAGCATTATACGCACGAATGGAAAAGTTACGCACGATGCCGCGTGGCGGCGAGTGCGTAATTCCGTGAGTGCGTAAAGTGCTTTACATCACGAGTTACGTACTATACTTTACCTACGACCTACTTGTACTTGTATTTTTATAAGAAACATAAGAAATAACAGTTACATAATTAGAGGTGCTTGGTAAACTCCACCTCTATTACTCTATTACCAATGAAAGAAGCACATTAAAGAACTATCGTTTAATCATTATTAGTATATTGTTGATAATCGAAAGTCCATTTTTCAATTATAATCAATACATATACTTAGCCCTTTGGGCTTTTCATATTTAAACGAGGCCATATCGAATGTTTTCAAATAGTAAATTATGGATAAAATGGTGACGTCTATTGACAGTTGCTAAGATGTTACTAGGGAAGCCGTGCGATTTACTTTACAGCTGTGCGTTTTTTTTACAGTGCGTAATAGACGTCATTACATTGATACCGACTGTGTGTTATTGACTGATTACAGGGGGGGGTCGTAGGTAAACATCTTTTACGTAGTTTTCTTGCATCCATTTTAATAATTTTTCGTATTTCAAGTCGTAAGCTTCTTTAGACTTTTTTGGCAACATATTTACAGTCGCTTTCTTTGCTTTTTCTATAATTTTGTTAGGAATTCCGAAATCTCCGTTTATTTTGACTCCGAAATAGAGCAAGTGTTTTAAGGACCAGTTATCCACGAATACTTTACCCTATTTTTTTTATTGGTGCACTTTGAAATTATAAATACTGGTCTATAACTACTACAACAACAAGAAAGGGAAATCATAGATGGAAATAGGAACTAAATGTCAAATGGTTGAATTCGTGATGTATATGATGTATACCTTGAGTTGTCAATTTGTATTTTGATGGAAATTCAACCTTATTGAGTTCTGTGAATGTCGATAGAATTAATTTAAATACCATTTCCTAAGATTTGAAAAATCGAAATATTAATATTTCAAACAATACCACGGCACTTTTCATTTCAATTTATAAATTTGACATTGTTAAATATTTTCTGTATGTTCCTTGTGGTATATTATTCATTCTTTTTTTTATTTCTTGGGAAATTAAACCACAATATTTTTAAATTCTTTATTTCAACGTTTCGGTAGCGTTCCAGCTACCGTTGTCAAGAAAAGATAAGTAGAAATTAATTTCTATCCCTAACTGACACAACAGAAAAAATTTGACAATTAGACAATCAAAAAATATTTTGAAGTTTAAGACTGCAAAATTTTGTTATCAAATTTTTATTAAGGTCCATTCATAGTAGATCATATCTCTGGCAAATGTGAAATGAAATATTTCATTTTATGACATTCCAACGATATGATAGTCTACTAGAAATGGAATCCAGTGAAGTGCACGTTCCAGGAACGGTTTTTTTATTGGGATAGCGCGTTTTTTTCGCTTATATTGGAAATGTTGTTAATAAAACGCGTTTCTTGATAGTTTTTTTGTGTATGAATATTTAAGTTTTTGAAATATGTATGCTCAGTTTTGTGATTTTGTGTATTGAAATGTGTATCGATTAACAACTATTCAAATTATAAATCATAAGAAAACCTGGATAAAAACTTATGATGCTATTCTGATAACGCAGGTATTTGATTATTGGAAATTTCTCTTTCTAACATTGGTAACCAAATTTGACTACATTCGGCTGAAATACTAGCTACACATTTATCTGCATTTAGTTGTATTAAAGCACTTTCTTTGATTTTCCGTCTTTTATTATTGGGTTCTTTTAATATTATTTCTGATGAATCCCATTGAATTTGATGACCCTCTTCCCAAGCATATTTGCAAATAGCTGACTTAAAGAATTCCCTATCTTTGATATATTTTTTGTGTTCGTTTATTCGTACTTTCAATGGTCTAGATGTTTCACCTAAATAAAATTTGTCGCATTCACATGATATTTGATATATGCAGTTTTTTGAAGATTGTTCTTCATTCTTTGGTTTCGTTTTTGTTAGTATTGATCTCAATGTGTTATTCGATTTAGAACTAGTTCTAATATTGAATTGGTTACCAATTTTCCTAATTCTTTCTGATAAGCCCTTAACATACGGTATTGTCAAGTTTCTAAAAATTATGTTAGCTGAATTATTAATATTATTGTTATGGGGTATTAACAATGAGCCCCTCTCTATATGCTTAATCTCCTTATTTACAAATTCTGCAGGGTAATTATTGTTATTTAAAACATCTTTTTAAAAAGACAGAACTGTAGATATTGGTCAGCAGAGAATCCTAATTGGATGCGTGAGACACATACTCAGTACCCTCAAAAGGTGAACGTTTGGGCCGGTATCATAGGCGACCATATTATTGGTCCTATATTTATAGCTGGAAATTTGACAGCTGAAAAATATTTAAATATACTCAGAAATGAAGTTATACCTGCATTGGCAAACTTATATCCCAACGCAAT
This sequence comes from Galerucella pusilla, assembly GCA_910591695.1. NCBI lineage: Eukaryota > Metazoa > Arthropoda > Insecta > Coleoptera > Chrysomelidae > Galerucella > Galerucella pusilla. Next base: position 184,258 of record CAJUYI010000371.1, read on the forward strand.
AGATCCTAGCTTACCAAATGAAAATGGTTGGTTCCAGCAAGACGGGGCAACACCCCATTATGCTTTAATGGTATGAACTTATTTAGATGAAATCTTCCCCAATAAAGGGATTGGACGAAGAGGTACTATTGAGTGGCCAGCTAGATCGCCAGACCTTACGCCGTTAGATTTTTTTCTGTGGGGTTATCTCAAGAACAAAGTATATGCAACACAACCAACTAGCATTGTGGAACTCAAAGACAGGATAACTACAGAAATACGGAATATTCCACCTCAAACTTTAAACAAAATTAAGGAGGATTTCTACAGGAGACTGTGCTATTGCCAACAACTAGGTGGAGAACATTTTGAGCATTTATTTTAATGTATTAAAATCAAATACATCAGGTATTTTTTATGTATGTGTTTAATAACTGTAAAAATAAAATTTTCACCCTGTATAATTCATAATTGACCATACATTGTTTAGTTTGTTGGAATCGGTTCATTAAGAGGATTTCAAAAATATGCAAACATACAGGGTGTTTCTTTAAAAAAAACAACACCGACTATGGCATACTTGTGTGAATCACCCTGTACATTTACATTTATGTTTACATAACGCACAACTCAATTCAAAACTTGATGTGTCTCGGCATTTTTCATAATTTTCTAAGATAATGACATGAAGAATTTTATTCCATAAGTGGTTTCCACACTGTATAAATACATTCACCGGCAAGAAAACTTGGGACCACCTAAAATTTTGCTGAAGTTCGTTGTCCAAGAACTTATTTAATTTTCCATCGGTTTCAATTGTTCCTACGTCAAATTGTAGATAAATTATTTTGTATTAAAACAAACTCCAGAAAAGTTTCCCAAAAATGTTAATGTATGGCTTATTTATACATAGTAAAAAATTATGTATTTGTAGTCCAATTTCTCAACACCCTGTGGAACAGTTCGGGAAATTTGTAGACTTTACGCTAAGTTTATTACAAAGACTATCTTTTTAGCCATCATTTATTTTTTATTTCACCTTGATATCTTGAACGTATTCAAATAAAAGCCTGGAATCAATAGCAGCACTTACCGAATTATTATTTTTTGGAAACGGAGCTTTAAATGCTCAACGTTGCATACAAGACGTTCTTCAGGAAGCTGGTGTTCCCTAAGGCCGCATGTAGTAAATATTGCTAACCAACCCGATACACTTGACGAGCTGCGTTTTGCGCTGTAAGCTGAATGGATTGAATTAAGGTCCCAATTATATAAACAGCATTATTTATTATAAATAGTTTCACTTCTTATAATTCTTTGTTATACACTTTTTCTCTTGAAATTAATGACTTTCGCAATCTGCGACTGTTGAAACCTAGTATTTATATGGCATTGTTAATGATGATCTCCATACAAAATTTGTAATTGCTTGAATAATCTACTCTTAATCCATTCATAAAAATCTATTTCATTAATCAGTCCCACCTCAAGTTTTCTTCTAAGTAGTTTTGGAGTATGAGATTTCTTCCTGTTATTTTGCAAATCTAAAAGATAAATTCAAAATTATAATATTGACAACTTACAGGTAAAATATTTACAAAAATAAGTGGGCTCATATTCATATCAGACTTTTGGTGTCGAGCGGCGTTTTATACTACAAACGCATGGAGCCGGTGCTTGGGGCGGAACACCCTGCCACGACGTCTCGAATACATCCAAGACCTGAAGAAATGATAAAGCAAAACATAATAAGATCAGTGGAAGCCTAAGCCTTTCGACAGAGATGGTTCTGAATTAACTTCGGTACCTTCAATATGTAAGAAGGTATAATTATTATATTTTATTGTCCAGTCTCTCACAGCCTGAGCCTGAGCTCAGGCTGTGGAGTTTACTCGAGAGCACTGAGCCTCAAGATTAAGTGGGGAATGGAAAACAATACCAGCGTGGTTCAAACAGAACTGGCTGGTATCTCAATTGCCACAAAAGAACTAACCAGAAGAGGAATTTCTGGCAAAACCATAATAATCTGCACTGATAGTAGACAAGCCCTATTAGCCTTGAACAGACAACGTGTTATATCGAGGCTACTACTAGAGTGCCACCAAGATTTAGCTGACATCTCGGCAGATAACAACATTATCCTGAGGTGGGTTAAAGGGCACGAC
>CAJUYI010000372.1:0-17026 GCA_910591695.1 Galerucella pusilla
TTGTGGAGTCATTTAAAAACAGTTAGTTTCATTTAAAACCATATTCTTTTTTGTATGTTCTGTTCTTGTTTACAAGGTTATCTCATTGCGACCTGTGCTTCGAAGAAGGTATAACAAAATGAAGGAAATGCTAGATTAAATGGAATCTCCTACAGCTACAAACTGTGATTTATCAGAGATGTCAGAGCAGTGGAAGTACCAGTACGGTTAAAAGTATTTCAATCATTTTTTGGAATTAAATTCTCTCCATTACATACAATAAAATTGAAATGTATTTGAGAACAATTTACAACCATTTGATGAACTGGAAAAGCATACCAATAAAGGAACCACTAAAGGCTCATTGAAGGATCGTGAAGCACCCTACAGTTTGAAGGAATCCAACTAATAATAAGTCCCGGAATATATGAATGTTGAGATTCAGGCAAATCTCTGTGTCGGTGTTCGATATCTTTCGTGACTGCCACGAACAGAAACATGCTGGACCCGTATTCTTAAGGGACTAGTGAGATTCTTACCTATGAGATTGATGCATTGCGGGTTGCCTGAAACGAGAGCGATTGAATCTCTCATGGTTCGGACCGTTAGAGAATCTCGCCAAAAGCGGTGAGAAGCTCAGAAAAATGCGTATTGGATTTCGTCCGGTGATATTGCAGATGGGTACCGGTAAATTATTCGAAATCAATTGTTCGAAATCAATTTTTCGAAATCAAATATCTGGAATAGATTTATTAAATTTAAGAGGACACCGAATTTCAGTTAAAAATTCTTTATTGTTATTACAAAAAACCTCCACCAGATCTTATTACGTTGTGGTTATCTACTTAGAAGTTATGTTGTGGTAAATTTTAGTATAAATGTAAGAAACGAATAGATGAAAATTTTGTTGAATAAATTTTAAATAAAAAAGAACTTTCCTTCACACTTAGGCACAGGCTTAGGACTGTCAGTGTAAAGCAGGCGTGTTTAGAAGTTTTGTTTAATTTTTTGTTTTTTTTGTATTTTTTGTTTTGTTTTTCTTTTTTGGTATTTTTTTTCTTTCTTTGTCTTTTTTTTCGGTTTTTAAAATTTTTTTGTTTATTTTTTTTTGGTATTTTGTTTAATAACAATAAAATATAAATTAATAACTCAAGTTATGAGCTATTCCTTTCAGATAATCTAAAATATTGGTTGGATCGAAATTTTCTACCAGATTTAATATTCGTTTTGCGCAATCAACATACTTTTTTCTTGGAGTTGGCGTAGGTGCTCCTGCAGTATACTGGTCGATTTTCAATTCATTTAAGGAATGTTCCCTTTTGATAGCGTCCACAAATTTCCAGATACTTGGATGGATGGCCGAAATTTGACTTTCAAAACTTCTGTGCCAACCCTCTACAGCGTTATTCGTTTTAGGTAGTCCTACAATAGCGCCATCGAAACAGTTCCACATCTGATGAGAAAATGAGGGAGATCGTCGCCTGTTTCTCCTGTCAGGGCGTCCTATCCAGGTATCTTCGAAATAATCGACTACCGGTTGTAATTCTTCTGAAAATAGACCTGCATCGTCTAGTTCGTTAAATGCTTTTTCTACAAATTGTACGGGAACAAAAGCTAGTGCATTTAGCAGCCTTATTTTTAAAGAAAATTCTGCATCGTTGTCGTATCGTTGTTTTAAGCCAGATGATTGAATTTTTCTATATACACACTGACAGAAATGAAAAAAACATCCTCTTATTGTGGCTTCTTGAAAAGCAATCGACACTGCGTTTATCATAGCTTGTTCAAAATCTATCATGACTGTTTTTGGAGCAGCTGTCGCACAAAGATTTTTGATCTCCTGAAGAAATGTTATATAGGTACTTTGTGCTTTAGAAGGAAGAAGCGCATATAGAAGCGGAATGGAATAATTATCTTTCAAACCATGTATTGTATATAATTGTCCAAATAAATGGGGCACTGTTTTAAAAGTTCCGTCCATAAACCAGTGATTTGATTGTTCCAGAAGTTTAAGGGACTTCTGTGTTCCAAAAATTAAAATTCTCGAATCGATGGCCCCAGAATCAAATTGGAGAAAAACTTCTTTCTTCAAGGTTTGTTTGTACATGTCAGGAAAAATAATATCTCGTCTGGATTGAGGAAGAGCAGGTGCACCATCGTTTCTTTGTCTGATGTTTCGAATAGTTCGTTTTATATTGTTAATCTCTGGCAAACGCCCAACTGAATGAGTACTGACTTGTGTTGAATATGTTGAAATTATGCGGTGATGAGTATCAAGTGTGTTTTTGGCAGAGTCCCGTACTTGGTCCAAAAACTTGTAGATGTGCAGCATCTCCACCATGGTTATGTTCCACAGGTCCTTTATTGATTTCCTTTCTCTCCGTTATAACTCTTGACTTACATTTCTTTGAATGAAAAAATTCACATTTCCAATATATTTTAGTGTCGATTTGTTTATCTTTGACAAACCAAAAACCATTCAACAATAGCTTGGGATTTCCCTTTTCGCTGGTAACAAATTCCATTTTAACAATACAAAATTGCAAAGTAAAGGTGTCTACGTCGTCGAAATAATTAGACTAGTCAAAAATTGCATTCGTTTCTTGTATTTATACTTAAATCCAATAATAACAATAAAGATTTAGGTACCTACATATTTATAAAATCTACCCTAATAGGTATTTATGTATAATTTAGACCTACCGTTGTCATTAGGATTTCCCGTTATCGCACATAGCTCCGACATTATATTAGTGCAAACTTTTTGCTATTGGAATTTATAGTTGCAGTTTTTCAAACGCGGCCATCTTTTCAACACTATAACCCTTCTTCAATTATTTTCCTCGCCTTTATCGATAAATTGACCAATATTAATTGCATTAAACAATTATATTCACAACCCCAAATATAGGGGTGGCCTCAAACTGGACGCTAACTACCTGTAGCCCAGAAGCCCTTAAAGCCTTAAATTGGACGCTGCCGGAAGGATTATGTCCTTTAACGATTAAGCTTATATTTGATCAAACGGGTTTGGGCTTGGGTTTTCTTGTCTTTTCTTAGATATCTATTTCTTATTTTCTGATATTTTTATACATGGTTACACTTTGATCAACCGGGTTTTGGCCTGGGTTGTTTTTTACTTTTCTATTTCTTATTTTCTGATATTTTTATACATAGTTACACTTTGATCAACCGGGTTTTGGCCTGGTTTTTTTTTACTTTCCTATTTCTTATTTTCTGATATTTTTATACAAAATAATACAGGTAGAAGGATTAGTAGAGGTACCTAAAGTCGAATTTAAGGGTCTACAAGCAGGTACATAAAGTGAGAAAAAGATTACCTAAGTGAAATTTTAGCGTCGAATTTATGCACGCCCAAATATAGAGTCACGAAATTCTATCTGAAAATTATTTTGGTGAAATGACGATCATAAAAAGCGACAAGTGATGAATAATCCAGTTTTGACGAAAAAACATGTCTCCATTTTTAAGAGAACATCATTGCTCAAGCTCATAAAAATTCACTGCAGGTATATTGTTAAGGAAAAATTAAAAAGTTTCTCGTTCACGGAATCATTAATCCAGTCAAGGAGGGAAATTGTGGGATAATTAATTCGAAAATATTGGCAACCACTTAAAGTAAATTGAATTTTGTTAAGGAGGGCGTGTCAAATTGATACACCTTTGGAAGGGGGTGAGGGTCATCCCTTACTTGGGGGACAAAAAGATATCAAATCAAACCTACCTTTCGGAAAAATTGCTGGAATTTAAAACGGAAATTTCGATTTTTACTAAAAATTTCCTCATTTTTAAACGATTTTTTGAATCTTACAAAAAATCCTTGATTGAAACCCAAATCCGTTTTTTTGTTTTTGTACGATTGATGCAATATGGCCATTTAAAATAGGCATTTTATAGAATAGATTGAAAAAGTGGACTATTGCATCTTAAATATCTGGAAAATAGTGAGTGGTAAAAAAAATAATGAGGAATATTGAGTTAGCACAAAATACTAACAATTTGGGACCCATAATAATTTTTTAAGATGACCAAAAAAAATTATGGACAATTAAACTATTTTTTAGTATTTTTGTTTTCTGTTTTCAGGCCGAAAAATGGTTGCCATTTAGCATGAACTGTTTTAAAAAAGAAATATTCTATTGTAAAAGTGGTACATACCCCTGTTAATAGTTTACGCTCTATTGGATGCTCAAAAAAAAACGTTTTGGAAATTGGCAAAATTAATTGTTTTAAAAAAACATTTCCCTTTTTGGTACGTAGATTTTTGAAGCCACAAGGTGGGTATTCAATTTTTAGCCCCTGTTTTCTCAATAATTTCCTTTTTTTCTTTGATAGGTTCTAAAGGAAATATGACCATTTTAAATGTAGCTTAATTCTCCTTAGATTGCCTGAAATATTTATTTTCTGACGTCATTGTGGGTGATTTGAATCTGTAACCATTATTCATACATCTAAATGAGTCGTTAATAGCTATTTACGTAACTAGTTATGAAAAGAGCGATATTGTTCAACAAGCGTAATATTTGCTGATTTTTGCAAATTACGCGAGTTGAACAATGCCGCTCTCTTCATAACGTGTTTACGTACAACGTTTTATCTAATTCCGCTCTTTTATATTATATAATAAAATCTTCAATTACAATGGGGATATTAAAGTGGATTCAAATGGTGTTAGAAGAATTGTTACTATGAAGTATTCACCCAGAAAATTGACTTACTTTAAATAACTGTGTCCTTATTCATGTTGTTTTCAATGTTTATAAATCTTAAAATACTATTGAATTAAAATAATGGGGTGATTGTCAGTTTAAATAATAAAATAATTGTCAGTTTTGACAATACCTAATTAATAAATTATTCTTTGGAACTTAAACAGTTACGTAAAGTTCTTACATAACTACTTTTCATAACTGATATATGAAGGTTATGAAAAATGTGACGTTACCTAACGTCAAGGAGTGAGTGTCACATTTCATAGCGAAATTAGATAAATAGTATATTATGCAACGATCATGTAATGATGGTTATTAATACACGAGCATTGACCGGGATGGTTTATGCGAGTGTATTAATAGCCATTACATGAGAGTTGCATACGCTATTTTTTCTATACCCAATAAATGATCAAAAACCATGAATTTTATATTTTTTTTTTCAACAGAATGCTTGTTTCGAACCCGGAACTCATACTGTCGTCTAGTCCAAATTGAGCGCCTTGACCCGCTCGGCCACGAGTTCGGTCTATGAGTTTGCTCGAAATTAATGCATGAGTCGAATGGAAAATGAAATCATGAATTTTTTTTCAAATGCATTGTTATATAGTGTAATATTTTAATTTGAGTGATGTATTTCTTATTTTCAGATTTTTATTATTCTGTTATATTTTATTATTATTTATTTTGGGTGCCTTTATTTTTCAAAAAACTGGTATAGTTACTTTAAATTTTTGTTTGAAGAATTCGGCTAGCTATTAAAAAAAAACAATTTTGACTTTCTCTCCCAAGTTGCGGTTCCCTCAATTAAAGTCTGATCAAATGATTTAATAGTTTTTGAAAAACGTTTAATATATAATTTTTATGTATTTTAATAAATTAAAAAAAAAACTTTGAAGAATTATTTCTCTACTTTATAAACCTTTCCTTTTTTATTAAAAACTTTATTTCCTCTTATTATCCTCAGCAACTAAATATTCCGTTTCCTTATCCTTTTATTATTTAATGATTTTATTATTACCAACCCTTTATTATTATCTTAAAATTCACGTTCCCCTCGTAATACAAATAGAATGATTCGAAACTTGAAACTTTGAACATGCGCACAGACTTTATCATGTGTTGTTTTAGAATGGCATCATGTGAAAAGGAATTGTTTAATTGCTTTGAATTATCTGAATTATTAAGGTAAGCTTCCTTTTTATTTATAACTACTAATATTAAGAAACTTAACTAACTTATTATATAAGAAATATGCAATTGCGAAATGAATGTTTTTACGATGAATAAATTTATAGGTTATCTACTTTCAGGAACTGGAGTCTAATAAATCCTCTTTTCTGCTATGTGGGATATAAATTAATTGGAATTGATTGCTGATTTCATACACACTATTATAGAAAGTAAACTGAACTTTCTCAGGAACAAACTGCATACAATATCCTTTGAAATTTCTGGGATGCTATCTCCAGTCAAGGTTAAATATAGGTCAAACAAGGCTTACCGCTTTCTAGAAGATAATTAAAGGATGAAATCTCTTACACGGTTAGTACTCTTTGTTTTTCTATTAGTTTGGTATGATTTTGAGGCACTTTACTTTATATTTTTCAATTTTTGATTTTTCTCTCTTAATTTCTGCACCTTCCTACCTTCTTGTTCCAAAATCAACAACTTTCAATTTTTTTCTTGCTTATCCTCTCACAGGCGACTTTCCCTGTGATCTAATTGTCTTAGTGTCATTTTTAATTGACTTCTATGGATATAAAGGTCCTTTCACATGTTCATTATGTCAATGTTCCTTATTAACTACACTTTCTTTTAATCGGTTGATTCATTTCGCGATTAATCACTGTCACTTCACTGAATGTTGAGATGAGTTACATAGATCTAATTCAACTATACTATCTATTACATTCTACCTAACATGTATCAATTATAAGATTATTTATTTAAGGTTTATAAAGATATTTTATGTTTATTACCTATTTATTTGTTTTAAATTGTTCTCTTTTTAAATTTAAATTGATTTCTTTCAAAATTATTCCTATTCAGGGTGAATTGATTTATTACATGGTTATTTTCTTTAATTACAGATTCTTCGCCTTAAATTGGATTCACCTGCTTTCAGATCATCACAATAGATACTTACATTTAAAAATAAAAACCGTTCATGGGGTGTTTCGTAGATAAACTTTTTTATTTGTTCAGGTGAAAATATGTTTGCTTTTTTTCCAACATATCCTTCGGACTTTCGCTTTAATAAAGCTTGTAGTTTCTTATATTTAGAAATGTCTATATTATGGTTCATATTTATCAACTTTTTATTATAGAATAATGTGTCCATGTACCAGATGATTTCATAGTTTCCATCAATTTTTGAAAATAAGCAATTAAAACATTTTCGGAGAATGTCGAAATCTTATTTGTATTTCTCCAGTCCATAAACCGTTGATAAAATTTGCGTAAACTTTCTTAGATTTTTGGGGCAAAATATTTTGAACTGCATTTTCTGCTTTCTTCGATATGTGTGGAGGAGTCGATGGTAATTCTTCTATATCGCTGATATCAGACATTATGATAAATTATCGAAGTTTAGTTAGGTATCTACGAAAATTTAATACTTACTGATTTTGATATCTAAAATAATTACATAGGAACCTGGATAAACGTCAAATGCACAGCATGCTTGATTGAAAAATTATGGGTTTCTATTGATTAAAAATCGTATCGTAATGAAAAATCTGATTATGGGCATATAAGTGCATTGTTATAACACGGGTGTAGAAAAAAATATGTATATCATTACGCAAAAAGAAGTTACTGGCCAAAAGTCAACTATTTTTGCATTACGTTTTAATACTAAACTGCCAAATAGCCTAACTGACAAAAAAATGACCAATGAATGTTCAATATTTACGTCCGACACTTGACAGCTGTTAACAAGATGTCAAATCAAGAATGGAAAATTGTTAAAAAAGTGCATGAGTATTCTTCTGAATTTTATGTCGCTTATTTGAAATTTGATGCAAAATCTCTAATTTTGGTACTTGACAGCTGCAAAATTACCGAAAACAATCAATAATTGTCTGAAATATTTGAATGTTTTTATGTATTTTACGTCTAAATTCAAATGTGATGTGAAATTTTTGAATTGTAAAACTTGAAATCTGTCAATATTTAAAATATAAACAGTTGGTTTTTTTTCCTCCTATTCTCCTATTATTCGACCAAAAAAAACCTCTCAAAATTGATTGAATACTCAACTTATTTAATAATTGTTTATTTATTATTTATATCTATTTACGGGCTAATTACCACACAACCAAACTTGTATTATCGATCAATCAACAACTTTTTTAACAATTTGCAAAATGTTTTCAAGTCGATCCCATCTTTATCGAATTGTTTTTCGATATCATGAACATTTTTACCTCGTTGATTGGATTACATCACAAAAAAAGAAAAAAGAAAATTATATTTTATAAAACAAACGAAAATGCTTCAAGCGTTCTCCTGATCCTTACAAATGTATCTGACACAATTTCCTTGAATGAAAATAAAAATCTACTTAAGCTCAACGGAGCCAGAAAGCAATTTTTATAATTGAGATAGAATTATGTTCGAGAAAAATTTATCCACCGGGAATCCAAATACCTCCATTATAATGATTATTCAGTAGCAAAAAAATTGTATCACTCTCAATCAGTACAAATTTTTTTCCATTGTTCGAGCATGATTTCACAATTACTTTAATTTAATTTCAATTCGATAGCAAATTTTATTTCTCTATAATACACACACACAACCTTGATAAGCCCGTCCCACCCAGGATGTTCCTCTCTAAGCGAAGTACATCTCCGGGGAGGACTTCCACCACTTCCCCCCATCTTATCCGATGGGTCCCATCATCGTAGTTCGCGTTTCGGAGTACAGCTCGTCCCTAGCTAAAAGGGTTAGCAGCTGGGAGCGAGCCGTCTTCTCTTTGGCCGTGTAGCCTCGGTGATTTTTTCTTCGGCGGACTTCTGTTGTGTGTGTTTGCGCTGCCTCTACAAAGTGCGTCCTCAGCCGGCAATTTCGGCTGAAAACACCCTTATAGAGTGTGTCTTCTTTTCTTCCGATCTCTTACAAGCGACTTTAAGCCATTAGCTGAGCTAATAGCTTTGTCACCTGTTCGAGGATTTGTCGTCGTTGGTTTCTTGTTAGCTGCGGCTTGTTGTCCTTGTCTTCTGGTTGTTTGGGGCTTTTGGGCATCCTTTGTAGTTTGCCGGGTGTTCTCCCTGGCAGTGGCCGGCTTGGTCTTTGGTCGTGGGCAGTCGTTGGATCGGTGTGGTCCTCCGCTCTTCACGCATTTCGTGTTTACGTTACACGTCGTCTGTCCGTGGTGGAAGCCTTGGCAGTTGTAGCACTGCGTCGGCCCTTTTCCTCTTCTTTGTTCTTCCCACCTGATCCTCACGTTCTGGATCTGTTGGATTTTCCGGATTTTTTCTTTTTCTTCAGGCTCCAGCTCCACCAGGTAGATGTGTAGCGGACTTCTCTCTCCGAATCTGGAATGAAGTTGGGTTAGTCGTTTTATACTTACCCCTTGTCTCTCGATTGCTTCCTTGATTTCCTTGGTGTTCTCGCAGTGCGTTAGTCCTCGGATGACGATCCTTGCCATCATTTCTTCTTGTGGCATATACGTATACCACTCCACTTCTTTTCTTTCTTCTCTCAGGTACCTTGTGAGGCTCCTGTAGTCCTCAGGTCCGTCGCAGGGTATTTTCACTCCGAGTCTTTCCCGGATTGTTATGAACCTCCTCTTTATGTTTCGTCTTTCGATTTCTTTTCTTACGGACCTCCAGTGGTGGATGCTCCGCAGAATGACGGGTGGTGGTCGGTGCGTCGTCGTTATCTTCCTGTTTTCGCGGATGGCCTCGTCCATCATCGCTTCCTCGTTGGCTTTCCTTCGGGCGGCGGCTTCTTTTTTTTTATTTCGTATTATTTTGTATTTCTGAGCAGCTTCGGCTTCTCTTCTCCTTTTGCATTTCTTCCATTGCTTTTGCCATGCTCTCCATGGCTTTTCTTAGTCCTGTTATCTCCTCTTCCATGTGCTGGATGGTTTTCTTCATCTCTTCTGCGGCTCTTTTCGCTTCTATTGCTTCTTTTTTTGCTTGGTCCCTTCCGTCTAGGAGTGTCTTCCTGTCCCTCAGCATTTTGTCGACTTTTTCCGCTGCCTTTTCGCTTGCTCGCAGTACCTGATAAAAATCAGCTTTCTCAAAATCTGCTTCGCTTGCTTCTGTATTCAAGACACGTCCTTCCTACTCGGCTGCTCGCTGTCGACTTTCTCTATAATACAAATGATTTGACGGTCGCTGTAGAGGAAGCTGTGACTTTACTACAACTATAAGATGGTTAATTAACACGATGAATAAGAAGGAAAGTATGACGAGAGTTGCATTTATCATAAATCTGTTCTACTTCAGATACCTGAAGTGTGCGTTTTTGCACCGAAAAGTGCGTTTGTGTTGTTTTTGCTCCTCACAGTCTGTGATAAAACAAAAGTATAAATTCTACAACGTGCCTTCCGACAGTTTGGAAATCCTACTCTCGTTGCGACGGTTTGTCGGTCGCCGAGAGTCCGAATTAGGTCAGGTATTAACTTCATCAAGATAACGCAACTTATCTCAAGAATTTTTTGAACTTTCGAAGGGAAGTCAGATGGCATTGTTTTTGCATGGTTATGTGAGCAGTTTCCAGATTTAAGGAGGTAGTTTACCTTTCCGTGCATTTTGTATCAAAGGTGATGTTGTCGTCACCACAGTAAAGTTCCTGTAGCAAGGATTCTTCACCTTGTCAGATTTTTGAGCAGATATAAAGCTTGACTACACGAACAGAGGATACGTGGAAGCGTGCAAGTGAGATTTTGCTGCCTGGTCATACTTATGAAAAATTAGCCAGAATACTGGGGTCGGCTTCAAATTGTCGTGTGACCTTTTCACGGATGTTTGCATTTCCTCTGTGCCAAGATTTAGCAGATAACAATATTATCCTGAGGTGGGTTAAAGGGCACGACAGGAGTAAAGGAAATCGCATTGCTGATTCTTTAGCCAGGGAAGCCGATGGACTAAAAATTCTAGGACCCAGTGACACCTACGGCCTAAAGACTTCGACAATTGCAGAACTGGCCAAACGTTACACCCATACTCAATCCCTTAAGAGATGGGATGGAATCAAAGGATGCAGTCTTGCCAGGATAACCTACGTTTAACAGTAGGATTTCTGACTGGTCACTGTCAACTAAGGAAACACCTCCATACTATGGGGCTAGTTTACACACCTCTATGCAGGAGGTGTGAACAGGAAAATGAAACTGTCAGGCATGTCTTATGCGAGTGTCCGGAGTTATCGTCAATAAGAGAGTGTGTGTTCGGTGAGTCTTGGCCTACACCTGCCGATATAATGGAGATGTCTCCCAGTGACCTGTCCACCTTCTTGAGAAGGACAGGATGGACAATGACCTAGAAGGACAATCCCTGGGGAGGATGTACAATGGGTCACATGTGGCCTAAGTGCTGTGAGCCTACACACTCACCCTCCCTTCTCTACAGATACAGATATAGAGATTCCTCTGTGCTGTTTTTTAAGATCCAAAAAATGACGATGTTTGGATGGTGTTTCCATGACGTGGCTTAGAAGATCTGGAAGGCATGTCCAAGGTTTGGATATGAGTGCTAGGAGAATTAGAAAAAAGTAGTTGATGAAATTTTGTCATCGTTGTCTTTTTTTTGTCAAGTCTTAGCTTTTGTCCTCGTATGAGAAATGTTTGGAGATGGGAAGGGTGATTTTCCCAGTTACTCTACTTCCGCTGGATTGCACCAGTAGGTATTACACCCACACCCCAGGTGCAGCTTTCCGATGATTGGTTAAATTGTGCTGTTGTTGACTGGTCTGTCTTCAAACGGCAGCAGTAACGGTCTGAATCAGCGACCATTATTTTCCCACATGAGTGACGCTAAGTCATTCATTCCTTTTATCTTCTGACAATGAATGAATGGACTTGAGTGTATTTATTTAATAGCTGCAGAATAAATGGCCCAAGCGAATGATTCAATATACTTTGTCTTTGACTGTCTTAAAAATGAAAAATAAGAATTTTAAAGGTGATATCATTGAATTTTAACGGAAAATGAATCATATGAATATGAATAATATTTATGAGTCTGGTAAATGAAGGGCCAGAGCTCCTGAAAAGATCCTGAAGACTTCACTTTGTAGGTCACGGCAGGTATTTTTAAAGGAGAAAAAACTTAACACCATTGAGTATATGGAAGTGGGGGGGGGACATAGCCCCTTAACCCTGGAAAACGGATTTCTCGCTAATATCTGGCTCAATATGCGAATTAGAGAATTTTTCTTTTCAATAAAAAATAAAGATCGTCTAATTGTCTACAAAAATGGTTCCTATCATTTTTTTCGAAAATTCGATAGTTATAGAGATAATGATATTATGATATAATGTTGTGGATAATGTTGTGGAAAAACATTTTGACCGCTTTTTAAAATATTTTTGTCAAGTACGAATGAGCTGCAAGTCACATGAAATGATAGCTACCGATCTTCCCATTGTGATGAACTATCAATCATCAGAAAATGTCAATTTTTTGCCGAGTTATGGAACAATTCGTCCGCCCGCTTACAAGTTAATGCATAGAACAGCAGAATTCCTCAGGCAAAGCAGCAGCTGAAATGAGGAGACTTTTAGGTCTCATCATCTCGATAACTATCGAGTATTCGAAAAAAATGATTAAGACCATTTTTTGTAGATAATAGAGAGATCTTCATTTTTATCTGAAGAAAAATTCTCTTATTCGCACATTTAGCCAGATTTTAGCGAGAAGCTCGTTTTCCAGGATTTAGGGGGACATTTCCCCCCTTCCGTAAACTCAATGGCATTAAGTTTTTTCTCGTTTGAAAACACCTGCCGTGACCTACAAATTGAGCCCAAAGTGAAGTCTTCGACGACTGAGGTATATATTGTAATGTTTTTCTTATTTATTTAAACAGTTTTTACCGTGGGATGAAATTATACACTCACTATGGCTAATTACTATCGATTTATTAAAGAAACACTTACACACTATAATAATCTTAATTTATATACACACTACTTAATGTCTATTAATTTATCTACACTCGGTATTATAATTGTCCTAATTTATATTCAACACTATTTATATTCTGTTCACTCACTGTATACTGAAACTGTTTACCGATTCACTGTATACTGAACAACTCCCCGACTCACTCGAAGTCCTCATATATATAGCTCTCTCCGCAGCTCCAGAACATTCGCGACAAACCATTGTACGCCTTCCACGCTGTTCGAGAATAGTCTCGTTATTACCTGCGAAACAATAGTTCTAGAAGGTCGTCGCATTCATCGTTTGTGACAGGACCGGCTTCGGAATTAGTGAGTTCGTAACAATATTCTATTGCTATCTATTGGTATCTAGATATAATGACTTAATTCAATAAATATTCAATGACAATCTAACAGCTGCTAAATACACATAATTTCACGGAATTGTTGAAAGACAAAGAAACACATTTTGGTTTCAATAGGATTAATCTCATGCCCAAATAGTTAGTGACTTCGTTTCACAGTATTTACTTGAACAGTTTCTTAATCTCGTTAAGTAAACACTCCTGGTTTGTTACAAGAAAATAGATTTACAAGACTACAGTTGGCAGAAGCAAACGTGAGCCCTGGTGGGTGTGTTCATGTCGCTGTAGTTGTATTTTTGTAGTAACAATTCGATATTTTGAATCGATAACCAAATATCGATACCATAAATGTCATCTGTTAACAACAAAGTCAAACTTGTTAAAAATGTAACTCTAAATATTAATAAAAAAATTTATATTGGACCAAAACTAAAACTACCGTTTGCCCTAAATGTCTATATTTTCAAATTACATGACTGTATTAATGTCATGAAAAAGAAGGGTCAAGTTTCTATGGAAAGCAACAAAATATGAACTGGTTATAGTCCAGTGTTGCCGATGCAAAAATAAAAATTACCCGAACTTTACTATTCAAATTATCAGAATTTGTCAAAATTACCAAAAGGACACATTGGTTATCTAAATAAAGTCTTCGACCCCAGTCAATATGGTAAATCCCCAAAAACAATAGCCGTTTTATATATCCCTACAAAATATTCGATAAACTATTTAATCCAAATTAGTGAAATTGTCTCAAAATCGGATAATCATCCTCGCATCCTTGACAACACTGATACAGAATGAATAAAATGATGTATGTTGATGAAATCACTCGGTCATATTATTTCGATTATATTTAACAATTACTAATGGACAATCGTTTACATTGGCTGCTTGCGATGACCTTATTTTAGTTCGCATATTTTCCGGGGCTCATGTTTGGTTCTGACAACTGTAGCATCGACAATTCAGAAGATTCATGATGCATTTACTAATATCAAACAACAAAAGGAGACATTTGCTATACTTTTCACAAACATGAGTTTATGAGATTGCCCTTTGCAAGTTTGTGGCAACATTTGTCTCCAATATGAAAATGGCTACACTACTCAATATTCCGTCTCTTTATCTGCATCCAAATCCTGAAATATTGAGAAACATGTTTGGAACGTCATTTAATTTCCGCCATCGTATTCAACGAGACTCATCTGTAGACATTTGCGATAATTGTAATAATATTTAATCAACTTATCTCTCGCTAACTTCATAAATTGCTAGGATAATATTAAAGGCATAAATTTCTCTAGTTTGTCTGCACTAGAATACACCTTATAAATATTTAGTAGGAACTACATCCCTTAACAATATTCCTGTAATCCCCCTTAGAATTATCTGTCGTGGAAAAACTTATTAAGAATGGAAGATTGAACTAGTTGACGTGGTCTTGAATATAATTGGAAAAATGACTTTCGTAATTGCATATTGAAATGCAGGCGAATCAACTTGACGTTTTTCCACGTCTACAAAGATAAAAATAACAGAAATAATTGAAAGGTAATATCTTCATGACTGACGAAGGTGGATATTGTTCAAACCTCAATCTTTGTGTGAATGATTGAAATTTTATTAGTTTTAACGGAAATGTGTTTCCTAACTAAACATTTCTTGAGGTGAGAAGTATTCCTCTATTGGGTCTGGTGAACTATACAGAATGTTTTTACAAAAAGTCGATGGTATTTAACTTTTTTTCGAAGCCCCTCCAACGCGCTCCTGCCAGGAAGATCGAGTATCTGGTTATAGTTCTGGATGCAAAACGAATCTGGAATTTACACCTACTTGAAGCAAATGAAGGGACAATAGCTGCCAAACGGACGGTAGGAAACTGAATCCACGTATCGTATACTGTCCTCAACTGTAGTGAGCCCAATGATTAACTATCCAGCCTTAGTTTGGTTGCCAAAAATAGATCAAGCCGAACTGGAGCTATCAAAACTTCAGAGCCTGTGTATAACGGGTGCAATAATAATTTGCTCCGATGCGGTAGTGCGCCACTTGATCTGCATGTTAAGGCAAAAGCGTGAATGGCTTCATACAGGCTGGAGTGAAATGGAAATTGTCACAAAGGAACCAACACACACAGCTATTCCAGAATCACGGATTCTAGTCTGGAAGAAAAGTTGGTGTGGTACCCTAACGGATCTAAAATTGACAATAGATTAGAAACTCGACTTCGCGGTGCAATGCCCACACATCTTTGGAGAAGTTTACCTCCGTATTCAAGACACGTGTTCGCAAATGAACATAGATACTTAGGTGGTATAGAGGTCAAAAGATCCTCATTTTCCCTAATAGTCAAGCAGTCCTAAAATCTTTGACATAGATTTTATCTAGACTGGTCTTAGAATGCTTTCAAAAACTCTAGCTTTTTATAACAGGGTGACAGATAAGTGCCAGAGTCTTCAACTACATTTGCTGGTCCTGAACCAGTATTTGGAATATCAAAAACTGCTGCAAGTGGTTGTACATCTCGGTGGATTTGAACTGATCGTACAGAAGCCTTGTACCAAAGCAGGAACACATCAAATTCCTGGTCAAAAAACCTTCGGAGACACTGACTAACGAAATATTAAACCTCAGCAGGAGCCAGATAAGTAAAATCGCAGGATTCTTCCCCGGTCTACCTAGAAGCACATGTATAAAATTGGCATATATAGGGAGCAGCATATTTGAAGGTTGTGTATGGAAGAGGAGAAAACAGCCTCGCACATTATTTTCGAATGTAAAGCACTGTCTCATTGGAGATATAGATTACTAGGACTAGAATGTCCAAAGGAGGATTCCTCCAAGAAAGACCTGGAGTAAGACTGTTGAGCCTGATAAAGACTAGTTTATCCACATAAATGGTACAAACAAAACCAAAAAATCTAAGGACTGAGGAGGACTGGTGATGCCGAACTGATTAATCATAAACATTTGGTGTATTTTATATAAAAAGTATGACTTAATCAATGTCAACTGCCTTTCGAAATGTGACACCATTTTATCTACTTTCTTTTACGAATTCTCATTAATTTATGATATCGTGTAGAGGGTGAAGTATATTAAGTGTTCTATGAACGCTTACTTTTTACCCAAGTATAACTCTTACACTAAAGGTGTTGTGTTGTGAACGCACTACCGCTGTTTATTCTTTAATTGCGCATGTGTTCAAAGTTCAAAGTAAAACATAACCCACGTTTTGTAGAATTTTTGGACGTAGTCGTATAATTGGTTTCGTTGATTCGTCGCACTTGATATTGGTGATTATAACTAATCACCAAATAATCAATGTCTGTTTTTTTGTGGAGACCGTATTTGGTGAGGCTGTCTTGTAGGGTTTTGGGAATAAGTCCAGTTGATGAAACGATGACCAGCACCCGGGTACTTACCGCTTTTTCTTGTTGTATTTGTCTAAAATATTGTTCTTATTGGGTACAGCAACATCCACTAAAAGAACCGAGCTAGCTTTCTTATCCACAACTACAATATTAGGTCGCTCATTCGTCACCCGTTTATCGTTGATAATTGAACTATCGTAGTATAGTCTAAAATCAGCATTGTATAGAACTGAGTGCGGATGGCGCTTGTACAAAGGGATGTAGGTGTTAACCAATCCATATTTGT
The DNA here is from genome assembly GCA_910591695.1 of Galerucella pusilla. Taxonomy (NCBI): domain Eukaryota; kingdom Metazoa; phylum Arthropoda; class Insecta; order Coleoptera; family Chrysomelidae; genus Galerucella; species Galerucella pusilla. The sequence goes on from CAJUYI010000372.1 coordinate 16,860, forward strand.
TGACCAGCTTCCGATGGATGATGCTGCAAACTTGATTGAGCCTGCGTAGGGAATCAATTTTAAGTATAGTTGAACATCACAACGTAATGTGTTGTATCGTCTCTGTTGTTTGTTGACACCTTATTATTATTATTATTATTATTATTATTATTATTATTATTATTATT
>CAJUYI010000372.1:36450-62198 GCA_910591695.1 Galerucella pusilla
TAAATTTTGTGGGATTGTTGTTTTTGTGCCTTTTTATATTATTTAGGGCTTATAGTGGTATTATTACATTTTAATACGAAAAAATGCCAACTACGTGCCTTGTGGTTGGTTGCGGAAGTCGTTCCAACAGGGATGCTGTAAAATTTTTTTCAGTGCCAGCGGTTTTAAGCCACAGATTTGTTAGCTTCATTTGATATCTGTAAACAAATATTTCACTTCACATCTAGGAAACAAACAAATTGGATTTTCAGCTTACCTCTTGCCAATATCTGGATTTTGCAACAATAATGTCTTTAAATAATCACTCTGCATCTTAAAAAGTCTATCAACAATCACAAATTCACACAACTTTGGAGATAATGCCGTTTAAACAATTCATTCACCACGTACTAAATGCTTTCTTATGACACTTAAGATAGTTGTTTGCCAGCAGACGCCATATTGGGTCACAGTACAATAAATTTGTATTTCATAATTTCATTGATTGAAATTTCATCTCAACATTCCCTAAATTCTTCAAAACTATATTTTTTTTCAATCAAACAAAATATTTTCGGAGAAGTTTACCCCAATTTATAAAGTTCCTAAAACTATTAATTATTAACATCTAATTATCTAATTAACAAAATCTAATTATTTTTTTAATGGCTCGTATTAAATTTTCATTGAAATGTCGAGCTAAAAATATCATAATTTCATGCTCTGAAATTCTGGGTTCTGAATATTGAGCTTGAGAGAATATTGAGAGTGCGTAGTTACTCAAGTTGCTACTTTTTCTAAAATCAAATTTCCCAAAATATAATTTTTCTCTAACATAACCTTGTTCTGTTTCCCCCCCAATACTGTTTTAAGAATAATCTTTCAAAATCGTTAAAACCATTAATAATAATTTTATCATTACATGTTAACCAGGGCAATGGTTGATTATTCAAATGAGACCTAATTGTTTCCTTCAAATCTTCAATATTAAACATACCTATCTCTTAATTTGATCTTGACATCTGATAAAAACCTTTGGATGCATTTTACGTATGTCTCCATCAAATTTCAAACTACTTTCTCCATGATTGCAAATGTAATTGATTCCTTGTGTATTGTTATTGTTTTGTTGAGCTTTATTCTTCATGTTTTGAATTCCACTTTCCAATTTCATCATTTTCCATTTTCTTTATAAAGTCCTTTTATTTCCGTTTCTTATTTTGTTCTTATTTTCTTTAATTTGTTGTAATTTTACATCCATTTCCCTTATTAATTCTCTCTGTGTTTTCAGATTCATTTCTTCTGCTATCCATATATTCAATTGTATACCTTGTTTTACATTTTGTATCCTTTTATTAGTTTCATAATGTTTCTATCTACCTTTTCTATATATTCTTTCCCTTCTCCACGCATCTTGTTCACTTTTATTTCCTGTTTTCTATCTGTACTTTCCTGAATTAAGCTTGATTGTAATTTATTCATTTTTTCTTCTTGTTCTTTCTTATAGTATTCAAATTGATTTATTAAAAGATAAAGTACTGAACCTCGAGAAAAAAATTGAAGATACGTCTATGTCTCAGGTGTATGCTGAATTCAATGCTAGAGTTCTTCGTGAAAAGAATTTAATATTTTATGGTATCGATGAATCATTAAATGATTACAATGTGGTGTGTGAGATTTTGACTGAATTGAACACATTGACTGATCATAATGTTTTGAAAGTAACCAGACTTGGTAAAGCAAATATAGGGCAACCTCGTCCTGTAAAAGCTGAGTTGGCTGGACGTCAAGATGTAGTGTCAATTTTAACAAATAAAAATAGATTTGCAATGAAGAAGTACCCGAATGTTAAGATTAAAAATGACTATACTCCCAACCAAAGAGATGAGCTATCCAAAATTTATAAGGAGCTTAATCATCGGAAAGCGATGGGTGAAAATGTTAAGGTTAAATTTAACTTTGGCTGTCCTTCAATAGTCTCTTTACCAACAACTACTCAGAAAAGAAGTCGCGAAGATGATGAATCACCAAATAAAAATGCAGCAAAAGCAAATAAATATGAGACTTTAAAAAACCAATAATAACTTTCTGGAACTGTCATGGCTATGGAAACCTATTTAATTTGTCGGAATCGGACACTGAGTTTGATATTCTCTGTCTAAGTGAAACATGGCTTACCAACGATTTAACCAATGTACCAAATTTTTTAAATAATTTCAAATACATTTATTCAAGGGCGACAAAGGTGAAATCGTTGGGAAGACCCAATGGTGGATTGTGTATTTTTTACAGAGATTACTTTTCTGTGACCACTTTACATAATTCTCCTCATTATATTATTTGTTTAATTTCTGCAGGTTATTATAAATTTATTTTGTGTCATGTTTACTTAAAACCTTCTCTGCATTTGGCACAGATTTTTGACACCTTACAAGTTTTACTAGCTGAACTTTCTGATACTTATGTTGACACTATGTTCATATTCGGTGGGGACTTTAATTGCAGGATTTCAGATCAAGGCATTGTCCCCGATGAAATGATAGAAAACGCAAATTTATTTAGTAATAGGCTAAGCTTAGACACTATATTTGATTCTAGAGGTAGACAATTAATTGAATTTATGTATAAGAATTCATTTTCAATTATTAATGGTAGAACTACACTTGACAGACCTGGTAAATTTACGTATGTAAGCAAACTGGGCAATAGTGTGGTTGACATGGTCTGGGTCAATAATATTTTCCTTTCTGATGTAAATAATTTCTTTGTTGGAGAAGATGATTTTTTATCTGACCACTTTCCTGTAAATTTAGTACTCAGTTATGGTGTTACATCATCATATTTAGATAGCAATAAAATAAGAAATAATAACCAAAAGCATAAGAAATTAAGCTGGAAAAACTATTTATCCTTAAGTTACAAATTAACAATGAATCAATCAAACAGAGCCTATTTTATCTCTAATCCAGAAGAGTCATTTATCAATTTTTGTGAAGCCATAAAGGAAACAGCTACTGACTTAAGGCTCTATACATTGGATAGTTCCACATCGCTAAGTAGAAAAAAGCATACTAATAAACCATGGTTCGATGTCTCATGTATTAATTTGAAAAATAAAATGAAGAAAGCTTTGAAAAATTGTAGAAGCGAAAATTTTTCTCAAAATACGAAACAAGCATACATGAATTTAAAAGCAGAATACAAAAGTACTATTCAATTGCGGCGAAAAGAATATGAAGCCGAAATTATTATGAAACTATCCAACTTGAATAATCCCAAGGAATTCTGGCAAACAATCAAACAGTTCCGTAACACATACAATCGCAAAGCTCTTCCAGTGCATATTTGGGAAAATTTTTACCAAAACATATATCCCCCTAGAACAACGATGATTCTTAGTTTTCAGGATGTCACTCACCCCTTTTTGGATACTCCTTTCGACACAAATGAGATTTATAAAGTAATCAATAAATGTAAAAATAACAAGTCTCCTGGATGCGATGGAATATCTTACGAGTTTTTTAAAAATCTTCCAAATAACTGGATTATTTATTTAACATCTTTATTCAATTCAATATTCGATTCTGCTATTATTCCGAAATCTTGGTCTAACATTTTATTAACTATGTTGCATAAGGGATGCTCGACGGATGATCCTGGAAACTACAGAGGATTAGCTCTGGTTAACTGTTGCGCTAAAATATTCACTTCCCTTATTCTAAACAGACTGTCACAATGGACAGATGAATGTAATATTCTGCCAGAGTGTCAAGCTGGCTTTCGTTCAGGCCGAGGCTGTCAAGATAATGTTTTTACCTTGAGCAGTGTCATAAATTTTCATATAAGGCATAAAAAACGGAAACTGTTTGCAATTTTCGTTGATTTCAGAAGAGCCTTCGACTCGGTGGATCATGCGGATTTGTGGAAGAAATTATTTCAACTGGGAATATCAACAAAAATTCTCCGTGTGATAAAAATGCTTTACCTGCATGCAACTGTGCAAATAAAGGGTTCTGATGGCTTAACTAAATCGTTTGAAGTGACTACAGGCGTTTTACAAGGAGAACCTTTAAGCCCCTTATTGTTTGCACTGATTTTGAAACCTTTTTTTACGACAAAGGCGCGCAAGGTATAAATATTGATGACCAAAATGATGTATTGTCACTAATGTACGCTGACGACCTTGTCATTTTGGCACACTCTGAGATTGATGTTGTGAAAAAGTTGAAAATTTTGGAAAAATATACCAGTGCTAATAAATTAACTGTCCATTTACAGAAGACAAAAATTATGCAATTTTCTAGAGGAGGTTTCCGGAAACCTAACTTTGATTTTTATTTCAACAACCAATTGATTCCTACAACCAATAAATATTCATATTTAGGTGTAGTCTTCACTTCATCAGGTCTATTTAATGAAATGGCCCAATCAAGTGTCAACAAAGGTAAGCAGGCAATAGGTTCTCTTTTACCCATAATGGCTAAAACAAAAATTGATACTTGGCAACCTAGAATCAAATTGTTGGAGTCACTCGCCCTCAGTGTCATGTTTAATTGTATTTCTGTTTGGGGAGTGAGGTATTTGGATATTTTAGAAAGAGTTCAGCTATATTTCCTGAAAAGAGTTCTTTTAGTTCCTATCAATACTCCAGATGCTATAATCCGTTTAGAGACTGGAAGAGTCAAGTTTGCATTTAATATTTTTAAAATGTCTCTCAACTGGATACACAAAATACTAACAATGGATAATCATCGCTATCCTAAGCTCTGTTTTAAACAACAACTGCGTTTGGCCAACTCTACAGATATGAAGTATAACTGGATAGTTCAGTTGAAAAAGTTCTTTGTTGATATTGACTGTGACCATATATGGAACAATTTGAATCATCCTTCTTTTATATCGCAGAGGAAAGATTTGTTGTCGAAATATTATACATATTTACATGTATCAGATGTCAGTGTTGCGTCTCGATATTCTTTCATGTATTTGTATTCTTCTTTTCCTACCACCTGTGAACCAAGCACGTACCTGGCTTTAAAATTACCCATCCAGGTTACCCGCACTCTTGCTCGATTGCGTATGTCTAACCATTTTAAAATTAAATTTACATTAAATGGTATTGGATACATTATTGACCCTGAATTGGATTGTACTGTTTGTAATATTCATGAAAAGGAAACTATTTTCCACTTACTGTTTGATTGTCCGATTTATACAACAATGAAACGGAATATCCCTTGCCTTGAAAATGTGAACTCACTGCTTCATGCCTTAAATAAAATCACAATTTTTGAGGCTAGGAAAATTGCGGAATACATTTGGAATATATTGAAATTACGCCAATTTGTCTTAAATGAATAATGTTTTGTATGTAGTTGTTAAGATTCGCTTAACCTTTCCCATTTTAAAAATACTTTTTATATATATAGAATTATATTGTACCTTGCTGTAACATTGTTTCAGAAGCAATAAAATCATCATCATCATTATCATCAAATTGTTTTCTCATTTCTGTTAAGTGCTCTCCGAATTTTTCTTCTTGTCTATCCAATTTTTCATTAATTTCTACCTTAGCACTTTTTATCTCTTCCTTCGTGCTCTTCATATCTTCTCTCATGCTCTTCATGTCTTCCTCTGGGTTCTTCACGTCAGACATAATTGTTCTCATCATTTTCATTAATTTTTCAGTTCCTTTCGTTTTTTCCTCGGTGTAATAGCGATACTATCTCCTCTTTCTTGTCTTGTTTTTTCCTCTTCCATGACTGTAGTTAATCTTCCTCCAAATATTTGTTTACTTCCTTTTGTGTCCAAGTTTCTCAATTTCAAAAGTTCTTCCACAGTCAAATTATGAATGTCAATTTTTTCTTCATTCCTTGAAAAATTGATGTTATCCTTTTAATTATAACCCGTTTCTGTCACTGAGTCAGGTGGAACACGCCAATTACGGTGATAATTTATATTTAATATCTTTTTTATTATTACAGTATTTTTATTATTTTAGGGTTCGTTATCCGAAGATAAAACACTTGTCAATCTCACTCAATCACTGTCACTTCTTACATTTCTCTCGACCCAACCATAGATAATATAACACTGAGACCCAACCTCCAATTTTGACAAACATGCCAATTGATTTTTTAAAATGTAATTCATAAAATTTTGTTTCTTACAATAAATTTGGATTTCATAATTTCATTGATTAAAATTTCATCTCAATATATTTAGAATATTTTTCCGCACGGTGTACGGTAAAGTAGAAGTGTGTGGAAAAGTGGAACTTTCTGAAATGAAATGCCCTTCGTAGAAAATTTCTGTTCTTTATAGTTCACAGTTTTAAAATGACACTCTGCTTAAATTTAAAATATATTGACTGGAGGACAAGCTCTCAATAATAGACTACACGGTGAAGTGTATAACAAGCTATACAAAAAGTTGGAAATCGACCCCAAAATGGGAATGCCATTGGACGAGATGATTCCAAAGATTCCAAACAGTCATAACAGGCAGAGAGGCATGAAAGGAAGGTCCTCCAATTAATGCAGATATGGCCTGCAACGCAGATGGCAAAGTCCGAGGAAGGTGTAGTAGCAGGAATATATAGCCAAGCCAAAGACAAGAGTCTCACTCTGTTCTCACTGTGCTTAGGCAAACATTATGAGGTTCGTTCTAACCTCGCAAAGAACCACTGCGCAAGTGCATATAGTTATTCCATTTCAAGCTATTCGTGACCGTAATATTACGGTTCTATTTGCGTTCCAACCGTTTTGTGATCGTACTAGAGCCGCAACGAAACGGTAATTTCGATACTCGATCGAAAGAAGGAACTGTGAGGACTGACATGTGCTGTTAGTAAAAATGTTTTCAGTTGTTTTCAAAGATTGTTGTTTTGATTAACGTGAATGAAATGTTTGTTCGTTACTCAACTATTGTGATAGGAAATCAAAAATTAAGTATTTTTTTATTTGAAGAAACCAGTGAAGATGAGGGAGTTTTTTTCACACCAACCAAAAATTAAAAACCCACTTTTCTTGAATAATTGCTATACAAATATATCAGTACTTTTGTTTCTCTGTTGTCCGTTACTATTACATTAACAAAACGGTCGCTAAACGATAATAAAGTACGCCCAAAACCGTTCCAGCCTCTATCGGTTCTGGGACGGTGCAAAGTTGGCGCCTGCGTAAAAAGCAAATCCTAACAATTCAAAAGCGGTTCCAGAACAGTGTTTTATCGTAGATTGGAACGAACCTATGATATGATATTCCAGGCAGAGGTTGCAGAGGTACAGCACTGTGCCGGAGAGCTTTTAAGGCAAGACACTAATTTTATGGATGTCTTGTACTTGGATGCATTCCTTGGGGATTTACTTTTATTCCGAGAACATTATGGCACACAAATCCAAGTGATACTGAGAAGAAAACAAACAACCTATGTATGCCGAAGATAATTTAGATTTTGATTTCAGTTGATGTTAAAAACATTAGTGGGATTCAACTTTTTTTACAGTGGAACATTTTATTCTTATGTTTTTTGCAAGATAAGCTTCCAATTTCTAATATACTAATAGTTATGAACCATTACTATTGATTTATTGAAGAAACACTAACTTAATTTATATACACACTACTTAATGTCTATTAATTTATTTACACTCGGTATAATAATTGTCCTAATTTATCTTCAACACTATTTATATTCACTATCTGTTCACTCACTGCATACTGAAACTGTTCACCGGTTCACTGTATACTGAACAACTCCCCGACTCACTCAAAAATCCGCGTATATATAGTTCTTCGTAACTCAAGAACCTTCTTGAATATACCACCTCTGCGTATACTTTATAATTCGAGAACATTCGTGAATGAACCATTGTATTGTACGCTTCGAGAACAGTCTGAATATTACCTGTGAAAGAACCTTTCTAGAAAGGTCGCATTCATAGTTTGCGACAGGACCGGCTTCTGAATCAGTGAGTTCGTAACATTGCCCCCTCCTTAATAGTAAGTTCCTCCTGGAACTCTTGTATAGCCGGGACTGGATGTTTAAATCGGCAACTGGATCCATTCCTACACTTTCCGGTCGTATGGAAATAACAGGGTACTGTCTTCACCGGATACTGATTACGTGGGGAATAGGTGCAGATTAAAATGTGGACATCGGTATCTTCGAAGATCACTTCCACCATATTCCTAATGACTCGCCAATCCAACTGGTTGCTCTCTACCTTAGGCATGGCTAGTTTCTTCACGTTGGATTCCAGCACGTGGTCTCGAAGACTTTGTAGTGCTTCCCACACATTCCGGTAGGTGGATCGATCCTCAAATTCGTCCTTTGTTACGAGATATAAGATGTGTCGTGAGTTGTGTTTGGGTTTCAGTGTCTTGCCAGGGGTTGGAATCTGTTCTGAAAGTTTTTCTGATTGTCCAAACTTCTTTCGAAAGACGAATGCCAAACCTCGGTATAATAATTGTCCTAATTTATCTCCAACACTATTTATATTCACTATCTGTTCACTCACTGTATACTGAAACTGTTTACCGGTTCACTGTATACTGAACAACTCTGTGTCTCTTTCCAGTTAAACATTAAAAGCCAGTTTCACAATCGGTGGTTAACTCCTAGGGTCAAGTAACCTTGACCGAAACTTTAACCCTCACTTTAACCAGGGACATGTTTCACAATCATTATTCATCTGCAGGTCAGGTAACCATGACTGTTCATTAATTTTTGTTGCGTTGGTATGAAATCCAACACTGATTTTCATGTTTCATGTCAATTGAAACAAAAAAGTTGTGTGGTTATGTTTATTTTATGTCTAAGTGACGACACATTTTTGAATAAAATAGTGCTTCAAATTTAATTATGGAAACACAAATAAGTAAGAGATGTTCCAACTTTTCTAAAGAAGAGGAGCATCTATTGGTTTCTTTAGTGAGTAAATATAAGAACATAATAGAATCTAAAGAAACCAATGCGGTGACCTGGAAGATTTCTTCTGAGAGCCTTTCTACAGTTCTCTTGGACAAACTAAATCTACAGAAAAAATCGTAATTGTCGAATTCCTCAAAATAATCGGATCTAGGCCTTATCATTTTTGGTCTCCTTGGTTCCTCATCACTACTATATGCATTTACCTCATAATCGTTCATTTTCCACTCAAAAAAATATGCTAACAGATACCACGTTTTGTGACAGATACGTGACAGATACAGCAATAGCTTTAATTGTTAGGTTAGAATCTCCAGGTTATTATTATTACCACTAGATTTTCTGGTGGTTAAATATTCTGAGAGTTAACCATAACTTGAACCCTTTACTGAACAATGTGAAACACTTGTTTTGAGGTAACCAAGGGTTATTTGTTAACCTCAGGATAACTTGATATTGTGAATCCGGGCGTTAGTACGCAAACGAGCTCCCATACGCGCAAATGCTCGACGTACATGTTCCAGCTGTCATTGCGTTTGAAACACAGACTATCGTCCCCTCGCCCCTCAAGGAACAACCAGATTTTTTGTGCTTGAAGCCCGGAAACTTTGACATTGACTAATAATTTTATGGAATCATGGTGTCGCATATATTTATGGGTTAGGTCTTGTTCTAGCTCCACCGTTGTGCTCGAAGCGCTCGTCTTTCAAGCGCAGCGCTTTGCTCAAACATTTGGTCAACTGGAAAAAAATGTATATGACGTTAAAAACTCTGAAGCACGTGCAGTAGTATTTCTAGCGATGTTATTTAATTTCTTATTTTTCAGTTTTATCTCACTCCAAAATTGATAAAAAAATCATTCTTCTAAAAATTAGATTCATCAATATCAACTTTCAATTCTTAGTATCACTTGGATACAGTACCCAAGGAATCCAAGTAGGTACATCCTGTGGTGTTTGTTGAATCCCTGGTACAACGTAGTAAGTGTGAATGAAATAAGAGTTTCATCCTATCCCGTTTACTATCATGATATTCAAGAAAAATTATTACATGCGTCCCAAAGAACTATGCTCAGAACAATGTGCCAATAATAACTCGAAAGAAAGTATGTCGTGATCCTTAGACCTTATATGAATATTTGAATAAATTTATATAGAGATATTATGTCATTTATTTTCAATAATTTTTGCTTTGTCCATTGAAAAGATCCTCAGAAGGTCCATTTGAAAAAGTAAAAGGACGTACTTGTGCTGTCAGGGGAATATGTTACTTGGTTTTTTATCATTTTCTCCTTTGTCCTTTGTCATATTAATTTTGATGTTGAGTAGACTACTGCAAAAAAAATTGTTGGTTTGTGCTTAAAAACTCTTAGTGTCGTTTCACATCGAGAGTCCCGTACGTGCTGACGGCTAGGTTGAGTTAGGTTAGGATTCATGTGAAATGGTATTAATCCTAGTTATTCGGCAGCGTATTGTATCCTGTGAAACGGGTGGAATAATCTTAAATAAATGTTTCATATTATTTGTGTTATTCGCTCAAGAATCGTTCTGTGATTATTGAACCGTATAATAATCAAGTATGAAATGAAATCATCTGTGGAAAAAGCTTTTATTGAATATAGAAGTCATTCATCCAATACGCCTAAATCATTTGGCATTATTTGTGGAAAATATGAAAATGTGATTTCCCGTTTGCATACATATTTAAAGTAAATTTATTCGAATAATACGGGAGATGATTGCCCTTATGAAGTTATTATGTGACTTTCCTATGACAAAATTTCCTCAACCCCAAATGGTGCTGAGTTAAATTTTTTTGCTCGTATTTATCGATGCTCATCGTATACTGGAGGTTTACAAAGAAATTCAAAAAGTAGACCTTTTCGTATAGCTAGGAAATTACCTCCTGAACTTTCACTTGAATTTAGAAGCATTTGAATGAATTATAAATTCGGTTTTATAATCGATAATAATATGTAATCTTCCTGTATAACACATTACAGTCCCTTTGTGGTGAAATGCTCGTGTTGAGCTTGCGACGTAATACACGAAGTGTGTTTGTTACTTGATGTTTGTGTTGGTAATGCATTTGTAACGACATTACTCAGGAGATAAATGGAATTAGCTTGATGTGTTTGTTGTATGAGCGAATTTGATTGGTAGCTTCAGCACCATATTATATTCAGAGTATACTTGTCTTGGTGGGCTGAGGGATATACATTGGTGTTTTATCAAGTGCACGTGCAACTACACGTTTAATAATGTTAAATGAACTTTGTAATGCTGCACGAAATGTGATTAGAAACATAAGATGCGCAATCTGTTGTTTCACAATTGAATAATTTCAAAAGTATTTCTTGCACCGAAAATTGACCAAAGGCCAACACCATTTGGACTCTCCTAGAATCAAAATCAACCTAAAGCAATGCCTACCACAATAGCTCAATGAAGATAACTTTATTACCTCACATAAGTTCAACGGATCTTTACCTACTAGGTATCACAACTCTGATAGGAAAGCTGCAAAGAATAAATTCTTTGTATGGATACATGAATTTCCTTCAAAACCTTGTTAACAGAATTTCCATTGATCACAATGGGCTCATTTACATATTTTTTTTATTTCACCATTAGGAAGAGCATATCATTTTGAGGCTCTGTGCAAAAAATTAGACGACAGCGAGACTCCGAAGTCGCCTAAAAAAAATTATAGACATAAAACAGCGCTACTCTTCGAATTTCAGGCGTGACGTCATCGCATATGAAATCTCTCCCAGAGAGCGGATACCGCGCCGATCAGTTTTCGGTTAGATGACTACTTGGCTAGTAACAGTATTTTGCTTGCTCATATGCCTATTATTATACGTTTTAGCAAACTCCAAACAGTGTTGTGTTTAAGAAATAAGAACGTTTAGAAATAATTTAAACTATTCGACACAATGGACCAGAACCAGAGTACCTATATAAACTATAAATATAAAACTATAAATATTGTGCGGTTCCAGAATGTGAAAGTACTACGATTAAAACATTTAACAGAACATTTATTTCTATTAATAAGAATGAAAAAAAAAACGGAAGCAATGGCAGAAAACCATGAAAAGACTCAAAGTGATAAGTCAACATACTTTGTGTATTTTTAAGATTTCATTTTTCTTCAAACAGAATTGTTATAAATTACCTTATAAAATACGTTGTGAATCCATATTGAGTGGGTTATTGAAAACCACACGCTTGTATTAATCTAATTTTTTTGAAATACGTAGATAATATTGTTCTTATAGCTTTTGGTGTTATTCATGTTCAAAATTATTGAATAAAATAATGGGGCAGTTCTTTACAAATTAAATTTTATTAAATACTGCTGATCATCAACAAAACTGGCGTATATTAATTATGAGTTTTAAAAAAAATTATTTTATTTGATTCAAAGTCCGGATCAGATCTAACAATTATCGCTTTTTTTACCAGTGAGGTGCATGTGCATTTGAATCTGAGGTAAATATTCGGAACTAATATTACCTGCTTCATCAAAATAAGTTTTTCTTGATCTTTTCAACATTGGTGATTTAATTTCCAGTTCACATTCATCATAAATAGCATTTGGAGAAGCTCCTTTAATTGGGCAGTCTGCAGTTAAAAAAATTGCAATTTTTTACTGAGTAACCTATAGCGTTATCTCCGCAACTTTGTTCACCAGACCAGGAATAAAATAAAACATCTGGAATCACCCTGTATATCATTTGAGAGAGCATGTATTTATGAAGATATTGACATTTTTAATCATTTTGGCCGGAAAACAGCAAAAAACGATGTGTCACATAGTATAAAATTGAAATTTTATAAACTCGTGTTTTTAATTAAAAAACTCCATAATCATAAGTCCACTTCTGGAAGATTTAAGGAATCTGCTTTTTCAAAAATTGGGTCCACACATTTTATTTTATTCACACAAAATTTTGTGAGTAATTCAAAATAAATAAATTCTACGCGAGGCACGTTACAGTCAGAAGCGTAATGTTTGTGCATATTAACTTTCATATGCGGTGACGTCACAGTCTTCGCCCCGCTACGGTATGCTTGTTTAATTGGTTGTATTAGGAGAACGACATATTCTATTAACATGAAATTTTCAGAATTATATTTTTATCCTCAGTACTTTGTTTTACGAAAGTTAAAAATGATTTAAAAATTTTAGTAAACGAGCCCATTGTATAGGAATACCAAGGCAGAATTTATTGTATTATTTTACTATTCCATCGAAGGATGTCACAAGTTTCCAAGCTCCACCTTGCTGCAGAAATTGATATGTTACTGTAAAAGTAGATATTGCGGCAAATGTACACATTTTCCGGTAAATGTGCAAATTTGCTTCCTCTTTTGGGTAATGTGCATCCAACTAATATTTACAATTTCAAAGAAGGGAAATGTACATTGAATTCACAATGACCGTTTTGTGAATGTGAGTAAATGTGAGAAAAATGTGAAGGAAATATAATAATTACATTCTCCCTTCCCCTTAAAAGATATGAAATACTTTGTAATGAACATCAATATATTCAAGAAGGGGGGGGGGAATATAATCATTGGATTCACCCTTCCCCCTAAGATATCCAATACTTTTCAAATAAACATTCAGTTATTCAAGAAGGAGAAGGGAATTTAATCATTGAAATCACCCTTCCCCTTCTTGATATGCGCGTTACAAAGTATTGAATGCATTTCACCCTTCCCATTTTTGAAAAATATCCAATACTTTGTAACACGCATAACAAGTGATTCAAAAAGGGGAACGGCTAATCCAATGATCTCATTCCCTTCCCTTCTTGAATAACCTAGTGTGCATTACAATGCAATCATCACTAAAGCAGTGCGATCAACAAACTTAAAAAACAATAAGAGAAAGAAATATATTCACTTATAAATATTTTCTTACTGCAACAACATTTTTAATTCATTTGTATTCAAGCTTTTCTTGAAACATGAAGGTATAAGAGTATACATTTACCAAAACGTGAAGGTAAGCGTACACATTTAACGGTAAAAGTGTACATTTCCCAAGAGTGTACATTCACCATAACAGATATATAGGATAGCCATGCCACCGTCCATAAATTCCAATAAGTCTGCTTACTCTCGCCGAAACCTAAAATCGTCCCCTCCTGTCCTCGCGCATCCCTTGCCCTGCCGGTTTGCCTCGAGTGCCCACCGGGTGGGCTAGCTAGTTTAACAGAGTGTCTTCAATTGAATAGTCGCAGTGTCGATACGAGTTCTACTGAGTGCGCGAAATAAACGTTTTATTTGAACCTAGTTTTTTGAGCATCAAGTACTGTAATAATGGCTTCTCACCGATCTTATTGCTCTGTTTCTGTCCGAGTTTATTCGAATTTAGGTTAGACTGTCGTATAATAATTATCTCAGGTAGGGTTCCAGTATTTGCCTTTCAAGTTTTAATATATTACTTACAAAAAAAACATACATTATTGGTTTTTTCCTAGTAACAACTGCATTTTGAAATTTTTATTTGATAATACAGGTTATTATTTAGCGTATGGTTATAATTGGAATTAGAGGTTCAATGTCTTCAGCCATTCAATGGCTCCGTTTTGTAAATTCTTGATTTCTTCAATGTCTCCGTTGTAGGCAAGAAGTGGACACTCCATCATGATGTAGTCTGTTGTTTGTTGAGGATGACCGCAGACACAGCTTTCAGTATCCGAGAGGCCCCATTTATACATCAATGAGTTGCAGCGGCCGTGATGAGTTCGAAGCCTGTTTAAGTTGCATAGTAATACAGGTGAAATTTTAGTATATATTCAATAGTAAGGCACAAAAAGTTTCAGAGGTGGTACTCAAATAATTATCTGTTATTATTTTTATAAAATTCCGTCAAAAATAATGCTGAAGATTTTTATGTCATTTCTAGAATTAATGCTGTTGGAATTTTGTTTAATATGGATTATTTCCAAAAAATTTCTCACCTTATCATTTTTTTCCTTAGTTTGGTCATAGTTAAATGCATGTCCTGTTTGTTATCTATGATGTGAGAGTGCTGTTACATCTGTTTTGGAGTATTTGTGAACTTGTAATCTTTTGCAGATATTGTTTACTCTGGCCAATGAATGTACTAGAGCAATCTTGGCAAGGAATTTGATACACTGTATGTGTTCGCTTGTGTTTATTTATTTTTGGTTTAATTTTTGAGAAAAATATCTTGTTGGTGTCAATCAGTTTGTGGGAAATTGATCTTTTTTCCTTTTGTGTTATTTTGTTTATTTTTTCTGAGATTCCATTCACGTAGGGAAGCGAAATATAAGTATTGGATTTTTTTTATTAGTTTGGGAGTTGTTATATATGGAATGAATTCGTTTATTGATAATTTTGTTAGTAAATTGTCGTGGGTAGTTGTTTTCTGCTAGAATGGGTTTAATTTTCCTAAGTTAGCTTCTCTAAATTTAGGTTAGTTCAATAGATCTATGTAATTCATTATTCAAATTATTTTATACTTACTTATTATGTTACGTTATGTTAAATTATGATATTCATAAATGAATATTCGTGAAATTTACTGTTTCAACTCTTACTCTGTGGAATCTACTCATTCCTTTGTAAATTAAACCAACTGTTCCCAATTAATTCCATAATATATTAGAATTACCATTTTTTTTAATATATTGTGAAGTTATCTGAAAACAGTTGGTTTCATTTAAAAAGAAATAAATATTCCTAAATATTAAATATGATCAATATTTAACGCCTGTCCCTCGTAGACATACTTCCGAGTAAACATATTGATCACGGTGCCGATTGACCCCCGTATAACACATTTTTGCTGTTATCTGCATGATTTATGACCGATCACAAAAAACGCGGTACATTTCAACAACTTCAAAGGAGTTACCAGACTTATTGAAATTTATGGACGGTGGCCATGCAGCGCTAAAGGCACTGAATTCCATAGAAATCTCTTCTTGAGTAGAAATGGATTGTGCGCGTGTTCTGAATGTACTAAGAAGCCGTGGCAAGGTTACAGTAGCCTGGGATCCAGGGGACAAGTGCCATAAGGGAAGAGTTTCTTTAATTCGATTGTTTTCAGCAAAACTAGCTCCATCATCATTTTCAGTAATCACATTTATTGAAAACGAAATTCGGAAATATAAAAAACATTTTTCAGTAATTGTACATGCTTCAGTTTTTGTGTTTTTAGTTTTAAATCATCAAGCCTAAGCACAATTCTCTCATCATTCATACGATTAAAAATGTTTTCGTATCATTTTTCAATAAGGTTTTTTATCTGGGTTTGCCTTTGTTTCAAAATAACAATAGTTTTCAGAATCGTTTTGTTCTCGAGCAATATCTTGTTAACAGTCACACCTTTTTTTGGAAATTTATGTTTATCTAAGTTACTGCTAGATCTCCTTATTCCACTATATTTCTTATTTCTTTTGCCAATCATCTTAGTGTAAGAGGTATTTATGTTTTCCAATCTTAGTAGATAGCATCCTACGTATTGGTTCATGATTAATCAGTGATTAATATTTTACTTCTGATATGATGCAGTGTGGGTATAAGTAAGCAAAGTTGTTACAAAGATACTTTTTAAACAAGACGAAATGTATCATAAAATAAAAGGAAATGATAATATTTCATTTTTGTAATTGTTCTCTTGGGTCCAGTTCAAGATATATTTGAATGCAAAATTATTACAGTTGTCACCCTTATACAACTTTTTGTTCCTATTCTGGAAATTATGATGTGTTCGTGATCATCTCCGTATTAGATGTGGAAACTCTGGCTCTGGAATGAACATTTAGTTTGGTTTTGCGTTTCGGTATAATATAAAAGTTAATATATCAGCGAAATGGAAGTAAAAACTATTAAACTTGACTCAAACTAAAACGCGTCTGTATTAACAATATATATCCACCATTATTTCACAGAACTAAGTCAGGCTAAATATAGTAGAACGGGAAGTACAATCTGACATTTTGAAAAATTTTATAATTACCTTTATGAAAAATAATTAAAATAAGTTGTAGCAGTAATAAATTTATTTATAAAGGGACAAATGTTCCAGATAATAAAACTGCAGAATGTTTTGCAGCATTTTTCGCGTCAGAATATACACACAGGATAAAACATCTAGTAATAATTCGTATTGAATTTAATTATTGAATGAGACTTTGATATTGCCTTAAAAAAACTAGAACCCCATAAAGCTGAGTGGTTTGGTGGAATGCCAAATGTTTTTTATTTTGATTTTTCAAAAATAAGCATATTTCTACTCGTTTTATCTTCCGTTGGCTGATGTTTTATTCAATGCTTCGCTTTGCCAGTTCTGTACTCCTACATTTTTCAGATCATCTTTTACTGCATCCAACGGTTTTGTTCTAAGTCTGCCTCTTCTCCTTTCAAAACCTGTTCCACATATTAAAACTCTGTCTGTCTATAAACATTTTGCTAATACGACCGAACCATCAAGCCCTCTGTGCTCTTATCTTTTTTGTTAACGTAGGTTTTTTGTATAACGCTAGCAATTCTTTATTCGTTTATCTCAGCCATTAGTTCTCCTCTTCTTTTCCAAATATTTTCCCAACATTTCTAGTCTGTCCTTTCCATTTCCATTCTTAACCTATGTTTCACAGGAATATGTTACTGATGGTCTTAACATACCAATATTTTATTAGGCATACCAATATTTTATGAATAAACAGAAATAATCACAGAAGCTGATGTAGATACAGCTTGTGCGTGATAGGCAATTTAATTCTATATGAGGTTTATACAATATAAAATAAGATACAGAAGAGATACAACTAAATAAGACATAGTATAAGAGTAATGTGTATGAGTATGAGAGATAAGTAGGGATAATAATATAATAATATAGGTACATCGTTATAGGATTATCTATATAAATATAATTCAAATTGAAAGTATACTTACAAAGCAGAACACTCTGCTTGTGTGTGAGAATGCATATAGGTGAATCAGTAATTATGTACTATGTACGAGATATTTAAAGATTGAATATATACAAAATAAAATATGTAAGTATTAAAAATATAAAATATATAAGTAAGTATAAAAAATGTGAAATATTTCAAGTAACATGGTATAACACAATATGAAAAGACAAAAAATACATCAGAGTATATAACTGTCACCGGATAAAACTCAAGAATTGAAAGAATTTGGAATAGCGGAAAAGTTATGTAGTTTGAGATGATTATGACTAGAGGTGAGCTCTGTATGATAATCGCAAGGATAATTGTTTCATTTAATTTTCAATTATATCGTGTATTTTTTTACGGGAAGTAAGTTGGACATACAGTTTGAGTCTATTCTTAAACTTTCTAAGGTTTGGTTCACATTTTAGTGCTTCTGGCAGATCCCTGAAAAGTTTTGGGCCTAGAAAATGGTAACTCCTTTGACCGACTGACTTGTGCATTACTGGTATTTGAATACTTTTTTTGTGGCGGGTATTATGGTTATGGCTGTAGGTCATCAATTTATTTTTGTGTTTATATTGAACCGTAGTTATATTTATGAAAAATAGTTGCCTTGGGTCGAATATTGCTGTTTCCGAGTAGAGGAGGTTGCTAGGATAGTCGTATGATTTTTGTAGAATACATCTTAAAAAGTGTCTTTGGATGACTTCAAGAGAATGCAAATGTGTTTTAGAGACTCCTTCCCAACCGATTATGCAGTAGTTCAAGTGTGTTTCTACCAAACTCTTGTACAAAACTATTTTTTGGTTATGGTTGAGTATGCCTATTATCTTTTTGAATTTGTACAGAATGCAACGCAATTTTTTCACGAGATGTAGTACATGTTGGTCCCATCTTAGATTCTCATCCAGAATTATGCCGAGGTATTTTATTTTGTTGACAGGTCTTATGAAAGTTATGTCGGATATCGCTATGTCATATTCTGGAAGGGAAACATCATAGCTACTGAAAGGTAAGTAGTACGTTTTATCGAAATTGATTGATAGTAATCTATAGTCGAACCATTCCTTTATTTTTCTCAGGTCATATTCTAGCTTAAGTTTCAGATTGAACCAGTCATCGTCCTTGCAGAACATGACTGTGTCATCCGCAAAGCTGATAATTTTTGAGTGGGTATTCTATAGGAATAGATTATTGAGGAAAATATTGAATAATATTGGTCCAAGGATCGTTCCTTGGGGTACACCACATGAAATAATTTTTTCCTTAATCACACTATCATCAATTTTCACACTTTGTCGCCTATTTAGTAGATAGCTACTGAAAAGTTGATGTGGTATGCCTCTTATCCCCATATCTTCTAGAATTTTGAGTAATATAGAGTGGTTTACTGTATCAAAGGCTTTTCTCAAGTCTATGAAGACACCAATTGATAGTTTGATATATCCTCATCTTAGTCCCTCTAGATACATTTTTTGCTTTCATTATGTTTGGAAATATTCTTGTTGCCTTACTGCCTTTGGATATTCTTCTCTCTATTTCTTTGTCTCAACTTCCTCCCGTTGTCAAGAAGTATTCTAGTTGTCCCACTTCACCTGTCAATATTTTTTTCAGTCAGCTTCACTTCCTTCCTGTTCACCCATTCCCATTGATTGATTGATTTATTGGTTTTGCGTCGCTTTCATGGAGATATCAGAAAAATACCGTTTTAAGTTGAAAAATATTCCATTTACGGTCATTTTAAAAAATACCCAAAATAATAGGATGTATGGTGACAAACAATTTTATACAGAAATCGCAAGCCATGCTTATATACATTGCACAATACGACTCATTTCAGATAATCTGATTTTCGTATTTACAAAATTCTAGTCTGCCAACGTGATCGTGTATAAAGTGTAAAAACAAATCACTTAATGTTTATTCGGATGTGGAATTAAACTCTGGATGATGGAAACAATACCAGCATGGGGTGAACTCCATTTAATTCCAATCAACAACATAAAAAGTGTTGAAAGTATTGATTGTTTTCATTGGATGCCTTAGTGTGAAGGAATTTTGAATATTCTGTATAGTCAGGTTTTGGATGTCGGTTAATTTAATTAGTATAGGTACGAATTTACATGGGGATGGTAGCTAAAGCAAGGTACCAAAGCCAGTTACCAAATTTAGCTACTGGCATTGTGTAAACGTCTGATTTAGTTATTGAGCCAGTTACCAATTTTATTTAGCGAAAATTTCAGTCAAGTAGATAGAAAGCGATTCTATTCAGTCTATTTACTGGATCAAGTACATAGGTACCCCCATTACGTGATTTTTCCACTAAAATTCGCACTAAACACGTCTAGACAGGTCTTTTTAGTATAGTAATAGTAGTTCAGTGGTGTATGGTGTTATTTTATTCAAATACGAGAAAAATGGCTGTACCTCGCTGAAACGAAGATACCACCCTGAAATTTGTCCAGGAGTACCGCTTGAAAGAATGTCTATGGAACACAAAAACCCATGAGTATTTCTACAAGCTAACCAGTTTCCTATCCATATAGTTACGCTTCTTTTTCTTTTGTTCACGTCCTATTACTTCACTAATTTCCTCGCATAATAAAACTGTACATTTCTTTACGGCTTATCTAAGACGTTTTCGTTCAATGTACGCCATTTTCATTTAGTGACTGAACAGAGCGAGCTAAAAGGTCCTATAGACAAATACGAGGCTTGCTCAACTGAAGCCCATCTTTGGTCAGGTTAGCCTTGGAAACAATTGTAATCATTCAACTGACGTTTTCCAACATTAGTAGTGTATGCAAACGTCACACTGATCTGTTTATTTCGTTTATATTTGACAGCGATTTTAAGTATTGTGACTTTGAAATGGCGTTTGTTGTTAACAATCCGTCCCAAATGTGATCATACTCGGCCTCATGTTGCCAACGTAGTGAAAGAAAATTTGCAACGAAAGAAATGGAGGATATTAGAGCATCCACCCTATAGTCCCGATTCATCGCCTTGCGATTTTTTACATCTTTGGGCCACTAAAAAAGGCGTTAAAAGGTAACCGTTTTCAGTCGGACGCAGAAGTACAAAACGCTGTGAAAGAATTCTTCCAGCAGCAGCAGCCACAAGAATTCTATAAGCAGGGTATACATCGGTTGGTGAAACAGTGGGATATGTGCCTCAATTGTAGTGGTAGTTTTTTGTAACTGTACTTGTCAATAAATTTTTCCTGGACCAAAGATGGGTTTCAATTGAACAAGCTGTACCTATACTAAATGGTGAGTAGCTAAATTTTAGTAACTGGCTTCAGTTGCTTGCTTCAGCTAAGTGGTGAGTAGTAAGTGGATGCATTCTACAGATCCTTTTTAACCTATAGAATTGAATGACTGGAATCAATAAATTGACATTATTGTTTTGTAGAAGATGATAAATTTGAAGATAAAGTAGTAGAAAAATAATTCAACTAAGATTCAACCCTCAAATTAGAGGCATTGACGAAAACACATAGAAGTTTTTTTTATAATGAAAGTAGAGGAAGCTGTGAGGCTTGGACGGTAATATAACTGATGAAGCGAACTAGAAGAGATATGACGTTGAATGATAAGTAGTATAGTATACGGATAGTATAGTATAGTATAGTATAGTATAGTATAGTATACGGATATGACGAACAATATTAAGTACCTATGTGATCCAAAGTCGAGGAGTACTCTATGGAATTATGCCAAAATATACTCAATTATAGACCCCTGCGCTTCTGTATAAAAAATGAGTTAATACCTAAACGGAAAATGTAGAAGGACTCTGTTTATGGCATAGGGATTGAATAACACTATTATAGAGAAAGAGAAAACTGTAGTACTCACAAGACGGATTGAGGCATTTTTTGACAAATGTTACCTCTTATTTATTTAAAATAATAAGGCAAGATAAATTGCAACGGCGACTCAATGTGGAGAGCACCTCAGGTGTGAATTCGGAGACCAAACTAATATTAATTCAGGGAGTAGTCTTACCGGTTCGCGGGTAATCCTACTTTATTTAAGTTATTGAAGTTGTATTGAAGTTAATGAGATAATAAATGAAGTTAAGAAACCAAATGAATTTAATAAGTTAATAAATCAAGTTAAATGTAATTAAAGTTAATCAAGAAAGGTAAGTGGGCGCCACCCTGAATAATATTAGTCGACTTGTTTTTCACCTCACCACTCTCTATCAACAAACCTGGAAATATTGGAAGGGAAGGAATATGAACAACGTTGTTAAATTTACAAGTTGTATAATGATTAAAAAAAAATATCACAATATAAAAAAAATTGATGGTTTTTTGTGTTGAAGCACGTTGGTTTTAAAATTAGTTACTGGTTACTTCCCTTGATTTTCCACGTGTCTGATGGCAGGTACAAAGTTCCAGACTGTTTTGTGGTCTCAGGTATGTCTCAGGTAACTCAGGTAACTTCAGGTACAAATTCTCAGGCAAGTCCAGGTACTTAGTAAGTCTCAGGTACTAAGTAAGTCTCAGGTACTAAGTAAGGCTCAGGTAACTCAGGTAACTTCAGGTACTCAGTAAGTGCTAAGAAAGATACATTGTATCAGAAATAGCAATCTTTTTCATGTTAAATTCAGGATATCTGCAGTAATTCGTTTTTACAAGTGTTTAAGAAATTCATTTAAGAACGTGGTTCATAAAAAAATATATCCTGTATTTTACTATAAAAAAACAAAAGAAGCAATGAAGAAATGTGATATGGTATTATTAATTATTAAGGAAATCTTATTTATTTCCATTCATCAAAGAAATCAAAGAAACAATATCTAAATAATATAAAAACTCAATTTTACTACTTATTTCAATCACAGAAGGCGATAAAAAAAATGTAATGAAAAAATGTAATCCGGAAATATAATATTCTAAGTTGGTATTTAGATTGAATTAATTAGTTAACTAAATATACATATTTTAAAGACTTCAACTATATACATGTGAACCTTTTATCACCTGTATAAGAAAAACTAGAAAAAGAAAAAGAACAAGATAAAAAAAATATCATTGTATGTGTGTATCTGGCGCTTATCACTAGAAGGGAAAAAATATAAAAGCGAAAATCATAAGAGGAAAAGCATAGACTTAAATGCAACTTACCATTCACATTGAATGCACTTTAGGAAAGATAAATTTTTGAGGTAAATCTCTCACAACAATTTAAAAATTATTAACCTTATCGGTTGATGGTTCACAGGAGAAAGAAAGCTTATTTTAACTACTCGCTATTAAATTGAACCATGCGATGAGCAATCGACATACGTTATATTATTATATTCCTCTCCTGTTCACGTGCTCCGCTTCGAGAAAGAATTTACGTATCCGTATTGTGTTCTTAATTTCTTTCTCTGTATAGGAGAGAAGAATTGATATATTTGACTAATATCAGTGTATACTGAACCTCGACAACGTAGATTATTCGTCGCACATTAAATGTAAAAATTTTGCCTTCGAGCAATGATCGGTGCTACAGGTTTTCGACGAGAATCACATGTTGATAAGAAAAAAGGACTGGCTACTCGCCGTCCGGTAGATATTTAAATATTACAATGATAGTGGTCAAATATAACGTTACACAAAATATCGGCAATCTTACTCAAAAGCATGATATTTTTCCATTATTTCAATCTATTTTCTATTAATCTATCAAAATTACAACTCTGAAGTCCTTTTCTTTAGTTTTTCATGATTTGCATTTACTTCAATTTATAAATACGATAAATTCATATGTTCAATAGTTAATGTTGACTAATCAATCAGCCCACCTACAGCTGTCACATTTATTCCAAGGAAAATTTTGTTCACATCACTATGTATAAATTATTTTCTTCACATTGTTCCAAATTTCCAACTGAAGATATATACAGTGATATTCAAAAGTTACCTCCCCCCCCTCGTATCTTTTGAACGGCTACACTAACATCAATAAAATTTGGAGGGTGAAAATAAAGTGTTGTAAACTTCACTAGGAATGGTAACAGATAGATAGATAGATATATTTATTCCACAAAATCACAATATAAAGTACAAAGCATGTAAAAATTCAATAAAATACACAGTGATTTTAGCCTAAGCGTTGGAAACAACAAAAAAAAGAGAAAAAAAAAAGTTTTAGTTGAAATTTGTCAGAAAAAATTCTGAGATATTATAAAAAACATACTGATGTAGTAGTTGTTTAATTTTTCTTTTAAATTTTTTGTTTGTAAGATTTTTCAAATCTGAAGGTAAATGGTTATATACTTTAATACCTGAATATAAAGAGGTATTATGTCTTGTTTTCGAGTGGGATATTTATGTCTGTCATTTGGGGTAAGAAGTTCCTTTTGATCCTTGTGAATTAATAAAGAAGTTTTGTAAATATAAGTGTTTGTCATGGTCATTATTCTATTTTCTTTAAAGAATGGCTTACAAGAAGTTCTAGATTTTAAGTTGAAAAGCGCTCTAATTGCTCTTTTTTGAGTCATGAATACGTAATAGTGACGTAATAGTAATAGATAACGTCACAGTTCCACTCTGGCCAATAATTTTAAATAGGACCTTAATCTAATTTTGACGGATGGATTAAATAAATACCAAAATTATTGAAATTATTTTTTTTAATTTAACTAATCAAATATCAACAATGGATTCTTATAGCAAGTGTTCGAAATGTGCTCCGTCTACTTCCTGACAGTAATACATCCTATTAGTAAACTCTTGTCGTACTCGTTCGAATATGTCAGCTGAAATTGCATTGCATTCTTCAATAATTCTTTCTTTCAAAACGCCAATGCTATCTGGTGCCGTAGTATAAACCTTGGATTTCAAGTACCCCCATAATAAAAAAATCTAATAGTGTCAGATCTGGTGACCGAGGTGGCCATTGTATAGGACCTCGCCGGCCGATCCATCTACCTCGATATTCTTCATCCACGTACCGTCTTACTGCACCATAATAATGTGCAGGAGCACTATTATCTTGTTGAAATGTTATTTCCAGATGGCCGAATTCATCTGGATTATCTTCCAGAATTTCAAGAATTAATGGCTCAATTGCATTTTGTAACATCTCCAGATACACTTCACCGCTTAAATTTGAATTTATGAAGACAGGACCAACGATGTGGTTTCCCAAAATACCTGCCCAAACATTGACTTTCTCTGGAAATTGGGTATGTTGTTCACGAAAGGTGTGAGGATTTGTGTCACTCAAATACCTTACATTTTGTGTATTCACATTTCCATTAAGGCAAAAAGTACTAAAACAAATTGTTTTTGTGTAATGTGGGTTTTTACTGATTTTATTTGTCATACATTCACAGATTTCAAGTCTTCTGTCGGGGTCGTCATACGAAAGGTGGTGTTCCATTTTTAACTTGTATGGATGAAATTTTTTTTCAGCCAACACTCTCTGTACTGTACTTTTACTCATTTCACAGATAAACGCAACTTTAGTTGAAGAGGAAGTAGGGTTTACTACCATTTCAGCAACTATATCAATTTTTTTATCATCACTAAATGTTGGTCGACCAGATCGTTTGGCATCTTGAACACTACCTGTTGTATCTTCTGTATGTTCCTTGTGGTATATTATTCATTCTTTTTTTAATTTTTTGGGAAATTAAACCACAATATTTTTAAATACTTTACTTCAACGTTTCGGTAGCGTTCCAGCTACCGTTGTCAAGAAAAAATAAGTAGAAATTAAGTAATTTTTCATCCCTAGCTGACACAACAGAAAAAGTTTAAGACTGCAAAATTTTGTTATCAAATTTTTTTTAAGGTCCATTCATAGTAGATCATATCTGTGGCAAAATGTGAAATAAAATATTTCATTTTATGACATTTCAACGATATGATAGTCTACTAGAA
>CAJUYI010000372.1:67198-80624 GCA_910591695.1 Galerucella pusilla
AAATCTGATAGCTTTTCTATAAAATGATTGCTATTTCTGATGTATGAGTTTGTCTGTCCCGCGAGGGGTTCAATAATTTTCAATATATGAAAAAGCTCCCTCAAATAATTCCCGATCTGGGTATCTCTCATTGAATAAACGTTCCGCTTCATGGAGATTCTTCCTAGATTCACCAATTATTAAGATAGCTGCTACTTTGTCGGCTTGAGTACGTACCATTGTGCCTATGTAAACTCTTAAACGTCTCGTTAAACAATAATAAAATTAAATATTTAAGCTATTTAGAAAAACTTTGTAAAGCAACAAATACTATTAAATTAAAAAAGTCTATTTTTTTGACAACGAACCAGAGGCGGGCTGAAAAATCTTCAATATTTAAATGTGAAATAATAATTTTGGTATTTATTCAATTTATCCGTCAAAATTAGTTTGAACCCAAACAAAATTAATATGGCTATGTAGCCAAAGTCAATGCCTTTCAAACGAGATATCACTTGCCATAAGGTCCTATTTAAAATTATTGGCCAGAGTGGCGCTGTGACGTCATCTATTACTATTACGTCACCTGTTACCATTCGTAGAGAAGTTTGCAACACTTTATTTTCACCCTCCAAATTTTATTAATGTGTGTAGCCGTTCAAAAGATACGAGGGGGGGAAGGGGACTTTTGAATAGCACTGTATATTTTTGTAATCAAAGTATTTTAAAACTTAACTCAATCTGCAGTCATCTTTATGAATCTTCATGTTGACTTCTGTTTTGTTAACCTCATTAAAAACTTTGAATTTTTGCAAACCCATCGGAACGAAATGCTATAAAAGTTTTAGAAGTTTATTCCCATTCCATTTAAATATATAGAAGTTTTAAAATTGAGTTTTTCTAAGATCGTTCAAAATAGATTATATTGCGGAGAAAAGATTTTAATTTCAATTTTTTTTTTCAATTCAAGTGCATCGATTTCTGTGATCATTAGCACCAGAATTTGAAGAACAAAGGCTGATCGTTTTCGGTTACAACACTTATATTTTATTGAAGAGGTTGGTTGATTTTAAGTATTTTAATACATTTTGAATTTTGTTGGTGTTCGTGAAATTGTCTGCGAGAATAATATATCAGATATGTTAAAAATCTGCCGCATATTTCCATATCCTGGACATTCACATATTATATGCGACACTGTGGTTAATTCCCCACAATGAAGACATTCGGGGGGTCTTGTCCTTCTAAGAGAAACGCGTGCGTTAATGCTGTATGCCCGAATCTTAATCTGTGAATCTTCACTCTTTCAGCCCTGGGCAGTGCTTCTGGAGGTCGCCAAGGCCCACCAGAGGGTTTTATTGACTTTAGAACAACAGTTCACTAGATTCCATTCTTGATGCCACATTTTTTCCAATAGAGATTTATATTGCCCTTTTATGTCATCTGCCCTCAAAAGTGTAACGTCGACTATCTTTTTCTCAGCAGCATCACGAGCTGCTGTATCCGCGTTTTCATTACCTTTTATTCCGACATGGCTTGGTGCCCAAATAAATTTAAGGTATTAACCAATATTATGGAGGTGATGTATGGAAAATAATATTATCTTGACTTGTGGATCATCTGAAATATTTAATATTATATATTTAATATTTAATTTTATACGACTTATGATGGAATTCTTAGAACATCTGTAAGATCTATAAACCGAAATCTGTGAGAGTTACAGGAAATGCGATTCTAACCTCACCTGTTACTTACATATTCCTTACAGATTCGTAAATATCTACGGGCAGGACATCTGTCACTGTAAGCAGTACAGGGTGTGGTACAGACCGTTGTAGAAATTAATCTTATTATCATTTTTCGTATCTTATTAGTTAAAAAGTTGTAGAGTTTTTAGTTTTTTGTTATTTTCAAGTGATTATTAAGTTTTTAAGTGAACATCATTGACATTAATATAAACGGACAATTAAATATTTTCGCCTGTATTCTGTTGGAAGAGGATGAGAATCAGTTTGTACATACTTTTCATGGTGTTATTATAAAATGCACTTTCCATATTGCCAGATATCATATGATAATCTAACGAAGACACTTAAGGGATCAATCAAATCCGTTTGATATGCCAGACAGGCATTTTTAATTCACAGTCTTTTCACAATGCATTTAAATAATAGCGCCACTAGCTCTTCCCATTTTTTTATTAAATAATTGGGATCTAAAGTAAGGTTTATAGTATCACTTCGGGATATGTAATTATTTTCCATGAATTGTAATTATAACTCCAATTGCTCTGAAGACGTATGTTTGGTCATTTTATATCATACTAAATATATCATATCAGTAGTTTACCCACGCCATTCTTTTATTACAAATTGTGCAAATATCAATTAGTATCAAAGTTCACCAGGTCGGTACACACCATGGAGCTACTATTAAGAGGAGATGACACAGTCGACTATCTTATAATAGGAAAGTGGTATCACATGAGTGACATTGTAATGTGAGCAATATGGCGTCGTCGGCAGAGCCGGACTATTTAAATTTTCAATCAATAAACATATATTCACTAGTGAAATTGATAATATAGAAACACTGTAGGTAGGTATTTTGTTGGCTGCCAAGAACCTCTTTTTACAAATATCAACAACATATCTCTTATTGATGGAGTTCTAAGAAATCTACAAACATTAAATATAATATGAAGTTGAATAAAACTTATTGAAGCACAAAGAAATATATTCCAGTACAATCCTGTTTCGATTGTTTACTAACCTATGATATGTTGTTCCTGATGATTTTTTCGTATTTACACTGTTTCTACTTGTACAACTTCGTGAAGCACAAGAAACCATTATTGTTCAATTATTAAGATAGAAAAAAACGACACTAACAAGAAGAAAATCCAAAAATACCCAATTCACATCCACAAAACAATACTAATGTCAAGTTGACAGAGAAGTGGAAGTAAAATGGCGAAACCGATACCACTTTTATGATAGGCGTAGCGACTCCTCTCAATACTAGCTCCATGGTACACACACAGCTATTAAATGCTTCTATTTAATGGTTTTGAGGTTAGGATTTTGACATTATAAACAGAAGTGAAGTTGAAACCTATAGGGTAAAGATCTGTAACTATGACTCTTACAGACTTGGTTCCAGAATTATAGCAAAGTTTACAAATCTGTAAAGGTTCAAGTTACAGATCCTATATCTTACAGATTCTGTAACTTATAGGTAAATTCTCAGAATCCCAACATGAATTTCTTTTTCATTCTGCAATATTATTAATCAACTTTCTTGTTTTTCTTTATTATGTCGTATCAAATTGTATGCCATTCTATCACTTAATTTTTTTTGCAATTGAAATTCACATCCCTGTAGGCCGTGTTAACGCGGCTGGGCACTCAGAATAATCCAGAGATAACAGTAATCCCTTCCGATCTATTATTTCCACAAATAATGATTTTCAAGTTCAACTCCTGCGTTGATAACAATTCTCTCAACCACCAATTCCATTGTACTTATTTATTCAATTTCCGCTATTTGTTTTTAGAATGGGTCCCATAATTGAAATTATTCACTTCAAACTTTGTGAAACCAATTCTGAATTATTTAATCCAAAAATGTATTTCAAGCTGATATCTTCGTCAACAAAAACACTTAGGAATTCCTTATTTGTTCTCTAATATTTCACCCACTTAACCTTCTTCCCTCAACTAATTTGAATATTTTCCTCGTTTTTTATGATTTCAATTTTTTCAACTCATTTTTTTTTTCATTTCCATCATGTTTTTTAACAATTAATTACTTCGGGCATGGAAATTTCCATCGTGTCGTTACAAAACTTTCAAGATCACCAATTGTTTTTTCAATCTAAATCCTTGTATACCTAGTTACTCTAAGTGCTTATTGAGTTTCAAAAATTTTAATTAAACTTTGCAAACACAGATTATCCTGCTGTGTTGGTCCATCTGCGTTGACAGTAGTTATATACCAATGACAAAAAATTGTCTATGCAAGCAGGCGAAACAATGGACGTGGAAACGAAGAACAACAACGAAACTTACAAATTTTACAACTCGACGAGATTTCTAATCAATTAATTAAAATTTAACAGTTATGTTATAATGCGTTCATAAATCACGGGTCACAATGTGCTCCATTTCAAATGTCAACCAATTCCATTACAGAGTAAAGTGTTACTTTGTACTTTGTACTTTATAAACGCACCCCTGGAGGATATAAATTTGAGCTATATACTTCTATCAAGAAATTGAATCTAATATTGAAAGATTGGGCTTTCAATATGCAAAAATGTGACGGAGAAGACAACAAAGAAACCGGAGTTGAAACAATTTGGAACACCACCTACAAAATGCTACGAAGTAAATATTACAAAGAATTTAAGAATGTATTTAACCCCTCCACCGACGTACAGTTCAATTCATCACGAGCCAGTCGTAATGCTAAACGTAAAATCCTACAAGAACTCGAAGAGAGAAATTCCAGTTTATCAGCTAATAAATGTAAAGTATTTTTAATAGCCAGATTATATGACGGAAACGAACTAAAAGGACTTCAAAAGAAATTATAGCACATTTTAGCGTTTGAATTAGCTTGGCGTTGAGGAGAAGCAACTTACTGCAAAATTACTTAAGGAGAAAAAACTAGACTCTATTTTCAAAAACAAGACAAGGCGTTGACAACCTTTGGTGTTGCGTTTTTAATAGTTGGCAGTTTTTGTCGTCTAATTGCTAGGCAACATTCTTTCAGGTCTGGTTCTGAAAATACGGTAAGAACGATATCGCTTTACCTAGCGTAAGTGGGCTTGTAACACACGTTCTCTCCTTAAGAGACAGATCCCGGCTAGAGACTCTCTCAAGGGTGGATCGACTCCATGTTGATGCCACACTAGATATGCCAGAGGGTTGACAGACTATAAGATTTTAGGGCGCCACTACCTTTTTAGACGTCGACGAAAAAAGATAATTTAATGTTAAGAGAAGAAACTAAGGTGAAAAAGGTAGAAGCACCTTGTAGAATTTAATTAAAAAGTTAAAGTTAAAAAAAATAAAAAAATTACAAACTTACATAAACCCGGACACGGTCCCTACAGCTCTTACAGCCGGGTATAGAAGAAATAAAAAAAGAAGTTTAAATATTAAATTTATTCCGTCTCAGGAAGTAACAGAGGAAAGTGAAAAAATTAACCTGCACTTCTGTAAGGTACTTAGCTTTTGTCCTGAAGTTGCAGTGGAGAGGTCCTGAAGTTGAAGCGGAAAGGTCCTGAAGTTGAAGTTGAAAGGTCCTGAAGTTGAAGTTGAAAGGTTCTGAAGTTGTAGTTGGAAGGTCCTGAAGTTGAAGTTGAAAGGTTCTGAAGTTGTAGTTGAAAGGTTCTGAAGTTGAAATATAACTGGCGATAACGGTATTCTGGCGGTAACCTGGCAGGGGTATCCTGGCAGTAACGGTATTTTGCAGGTAACCTGGCAGGGATATCCTGGCAGGGGTAACCTGGCAGGGGTAACCTGGCAGGGGTAACCTGGCAGGGGTAACCTGTAACCTGCTAAACGGTATTTAGCAGGTGTAACCTGGCAGCTGTGCTTACCTAGAAGTTCAGGTGGATTAGGGATATGTAGGAACTTGAATGTAATGGGGCACGTAATGTTGGTTTAGCTTTTCAGGTAAAAAAGGAAGGCAGTTGTTTAAAATAATGAAATTTAAATTTACTGAAAGCTCTCCAACATATATGTCCCATTTAAAACAGTAAAAATTATCAGCCAAATTAAAAAAGTACTAATGACCTTAAGTATTAATTATAGTAAAAAGTTATTAATAAACCATTTCTAAAAGAATAAAATGTTAAATGAACTTTGAAGCCGGCACTGGCAGGTTTTTATTATAAGAGAATATTTGAAAAGGTTAAAATGCAAATGTTATATATCTTTGAAAATAATTAGGTATTCTACAACAGAGAATCTAGCAAATGTTTGCATTAAAAAAGGTAACAGTTATTTACGATAAAAGATTTAGTTTAAAAGTAATGTACAGAAATGTGAAGAAATGTGGTTGACCACGTGGTATGTGTATATTAGTCTATCTCTGTAAAAAAATAAGAAAATGCACAAAAAATTATATCAGCCACTACTTTAGAAGAAGCTTGATAAATATAAATTATAATTTTGTACTTACCACAGCAATTTAAGGTAAAACAATTAAATTTAAGAGACGAAAGAAAGATACGTCCTTGCTGCTCAAGGGTCGGTAACGGAAAAGAGTGAAAACCACCTCCTAGAATCGAGCGTTGACATCATATGTCAATTGTCGTAGCGGTCAACGATGAGAGAAATTTAGATCACAGAACTATATTGGAAGTGGTTACTATGACGGCAAGCGGTAAAATCGAAATTATTTCGTCAAATCGGAACAGGTCGATAGACATGTTACAGGCTTTATTAAATTGGGGTGAAGGGTTTTGCTGCTCTTTTCCTGGTTATATTGTTGCAGCTCAGTATGAGATGCTTCAGCGACTCGATAACCGTTATATGGGATGATGATGATGATTGCTGTTTCCTCGGGTTTTGAGAAAAGAGTTTGATTTTTCAGGCATTTTGGTTGGAAGGATGCGTGGTCACCATCACAGTTCCTACAAGAGTAGATTGGTCGGATTGCAGAAGCAGATGCTATGGATTGGCTGCGAACAGAGACGATTCGAGAAGAGTGAGTCTGATACACGGAAAATGTATAATTAGAATTTATACATTTTTTTCCTAAGTAAAGGGCCCAGCAAGCCCCTCTCTCAATCCGGCGCTGCTAAATTCTTGGATTATTAATAGACTGAAATCAATAAACAATTAAACGAATTTATATATATTTCCACTGAACATTAAATATTCATTCAGTTGAAACATCAACAATAAGTAATGTGGTTGAAAGATACCAAAGCAGTATTATTTTATTAACATTTATCATGAAACAGCTGTTTTTCAAATGCAGCTTTTAACGCGTACCTTGTCCAGACTGGTAATACATTCCGTGTTAAATACAAATTTAGTAAAAATACAACTGATTAACAAACCAATTCCATGTATATCTACAATTACATCTTCAGTTCCTGAATTTTGCTTGATTATCCATAATATGTATAGATGTCAAAATAATAGTATCATACTACAAAGTTCTTGGAAAATATGTTTCAAAGAACTGAGACTGTTCACTAAAAAGCAACAACTACTCCTTTGAATATATGCCACGACATACCTTGAATTACACTTCTAAGATAGACTATACATTCTGATTTGAGTTTAGGGGGGACACTTGAAGACCAATTTTGGATTATTTGCGCCTCATCGGTATAAGGTAGATATCATCCGTCCAGAAGCTCTGAGAGCACAATCCTGGCCTGGAGACAATGCTGAGATCACATTAATACCCCAGTGAAAGGAATAGTAAGAATGCGATAACATAACCATC
The DNA here is from genome assembly GCA_910591695.1 of Galerucella pusilla. Classification (NCBI taxonomy): domain Eukaryota; kingdom Metazoa; phylum Arthropoda; class Insecta; order Coleoptera; family Chrysomelidae; genus Galerucella; species Galerucella pusilla. The sequence goes on from CAJUYI010000372.1 coordinate 74,654, forward strand.
TACATTGACAAAACCCCATCTATTTTACAAAAGTTGTGGTGACATCTAGTTGTTGGATTGTTGGAGTACAAGACTTTCTTCAGCAGCTCCTATCCTGATTGAGCTAAACTGGTGTCGGAAAAATCAATGCCTGGTCTTTGATTAATCCACTTAGCAATTAAACGAGCCTTTTTTAACCAATGTTCCATTTTCATTCAATTTTTCTTTTATTATAAGTATTCCTATCTTTTCTTTCTTTTAGTACCTACCCATGTCTCATTTTCCATATATGCTTTTTATTCTTCATCTTTTGTCTCATCATTTTCTATTCATTCGCTGAAATTAAATGAATAAAGACATTTAACAATCTTCGCTCCATCTTGGCATTTTTTTTCTCCTGTTTTTTTTTTCGGGCCGAGATGGGAAACTCATGTTCGACTGGGTCCTTAACCAGTACCCAGACAGTGTTGGACTCATCCCCAAGGAGATGCCTACCAACCAAACCCACTTCAAACTCGCCGTTACTCCCGCCTTGGAATCACTACCCTAGCATACTTCAAGACGGGTGGCGGTCCCTCACACACTTTCCTTTATCTTCTTCCTTCTATCACTCCTACCTCTCCCATGCCATAGCGAGTCCTTCTCTTTCCCCAATCATGCTCTCTACTACCCCACTTATCTCCATCCATTCCTCCTCGCCCCTCAACATAATCTCCACTATATTTTCCCAATACACCGCCTCTCCCAGTTTATTCTCTAGCTTCTTCAAAACTTCCTCATTCTTCCAACATCTAAACACATGTCCCACATCATCCTCCACTTCACATCTCTCGCACACTCCAGTTTCTCATTTCCCAATCTTGTGGAGGTAACCCACTCTCGACCCATGCCCTGTGAGCACCTGCGTCAAGGAGTAGTTCACCGTTCACCTCTCCAAATTTCCGGTCCACCCAATTTCTCCCGCTCCCAATCGCTCCTTTAAGCGCGCCCTCATACTCATCCCACCTTTTCTCCATTTCCCTATCCATCCATTCCTGTACTTCCTTTCTGCTCGCACCCCTCCAGCGTTCCTGTCTGGCTCTAGCTATCAAGTCCAATGGATAGGACCGTGACAGCACAACTGCTGCTAGTCCACCCACTGTCCTGTACGCCTGCACCACCCTCAGAAATATTCCTCTCTGCACCCGCAGGAGTGGTCTAACCCTCGCATCCACCCCTGCTTTCTCACCCCACACATCCGCGCCATACAGCATACTCTGCTCTACCGTCCTACCAATTATCTTCCTCTTACATTCTCTCGGTCCTTTCACATTACCCATCAATCTTCCCAGCCACGCTGCCCTTACTTTTGCCTGCTGTGCAGCCTTCAACATATGGGTTTTGAAGAATAATTGGCCATCCAACCACACCCCCAGATATTTCACCGCTTTCTCCATCCGAATTTCCTTTCCCTTCACCCTCACCCCCACCTCCCTTGCCTTGCTCCGCCCCTTCACCAGTAGCTCCACCGTCTTATCCTCAGCCAATTCCAGTCCACAACACTCTATCTTCTCCACAATCTTCCTACACATCCTCTCCGCCTTTCTTTCTATCTCCACCTCTCCCTTTGCCGTACATATCAGACAGACATCGTCCGAAAATATCCCAGAACCGAGCCCTGGGGCACTCCAATCTCCGTCCCATACCTTCTTCCCCTAGTATCCACTATCGCACGCCCCGTCAGGTAGTCCTCTACTGGATTAACTAGCCCCTCCCCTACTCCAAGCTTTGTTAACGCGCTCAACACCGCCCGTTTACTGACACCGTTGAACCGTTGAACGCGTTCCCCACGTCAAAGAACACAAGCAGGGCCAATTTCTTGTTCCTACCGTAACCCTGCCTAGCCCTTTGCACCAAGTCCACCACCCTGCCCAGCGCTTAGATGCATGACTTCCCTTCTACAAACCCATGTTGGTTCCCTAAAACCCCCATTTCTATCAACTTCCTCCTCAATCCTAACCTTTATTATCCCCTCCATCAATTTACCCAATCCACACAGCAGGCTAATGGGCATGTAGTCCCCCGCCCGTTTCCCATCCCTACCCGTCTTCTTCACAAGGATCACCCTGGCCACCTTCCACCTTTCCAGGAACTCTTCCTCCCTCAGTATCCTGTTAAACAGTTACTCCTGTTGGCCTCGTATTATTACTGTTTACATTTCCAAAATGTATTTGTTTTCTTCTTGAATTTGGATTTGTTCTATTAGGCCGTTAAAAATAGGAAAACATATCTGAATATGGAAAATGTCTTCTCCATCATATTTTATTGTCTAGTTGTGTCCGTTTTTATGTATTTTTCAAGAAATTTATAGTCCGTACGCGTGATCTTGAATTGGAAATTTGTATAAAAATTGGCATTTTTGCTGTGTTTACGCGGGATAAAAATAAAAATATATTAAAAAATACAGAATTAAAGTAATTTAAATTTCTTTAAAGTTTTAAGAGAAAAAAAAGCGAAAAAGAAGCATTTTTAATTTGAAGAACCGCGATTAAATATTACTGCCCAAAAGCGACCCTAAATGGGTCAAAGAGGCTCCACAATCAACTTCAAACATTGATATAACAATGACTAAAAAAAATCTTATACGTGTATTAAATTTCATTCAATTATATTCAAAAAAACGCGTAAAAACAGCGAAAAAGGTCCATTTTTACCACGAATGTCCAATTTAATATGCCTAGCGGCCAAGCTCATGCGTACGTACTATACATTTCTTTGAAAAATACATAAAAACGAGCCCATCTCTTCAATAAATTCTGATGGAGGAAACATTTTCCCTTTTTCAGAGCTGTTTTTCCCATTTCCAACGGCCTATACAGTATCTCATCTATTTCTTATATTTTGTTGTAAACTATTTGTTTTCAATACTTGATATGTTGCTGTTTTTTTTCTTGTTTTTCAGAATTCAGTCAGAATTATTCCATTTATTTTACAAGTCTTCAGGTTTTTTGTCAAATAGAATTTTAATTTGTGGTTAGATGTGGGAATGTCACTATTTTAGCATACTTAACGTTTCCGTCACTGGGATTTATGTATTTGTGCGATATTGATGTCCAGAATTATTTAACTTTAAAGTGTAATTCAATGTCCTTCGTGGCATATAGCCACAACTATAGTAGTTGTTGCTTCTTAGGGAACAGACTTTGTTCTTTGATTTTCAAAAACTCTGTTATGCGTTATTACCTTTGACGGAACCATATTTCAGTACAATTTTATTAAAAAATTCTTCAATCGGTTTTTCTGTTTTGACGCATGAAAATGTTTTAATATGGAACATTCTTACAAATCAGTTTACCGTTTGAACTAATGTCAACGCGTATGATTTTCCATCGAAAATTCTCGAGATTGTCAGCAATATTCGAATCTCCGAAGATAAACTTTATAGCCGATGTTATTTGAAATTTACTTGTTTGCTTATTCTCCATCCCGTCGCGATATAACGAGAACATGTAAATTGATGTTCCCGAATTTTGCTTTCTTTGAACCGTTCTAACATTATTCCATAATTGGATTTATAAAGTTGAAGCGGAATATTTGCTTTAATTTAATAGATTTGTAGAAATTCCAAAATAATGTTGTGTTTCTTTTTTAAAGACGTAAAATCCCTGCCAATATCGGGAAATTTAATTTTAGTCTGAATTTAAAAATTAACGAAGCAGAACAATGCTGATATTTGGTAAAATATCTACTGCTTTCATTAGTGTTACTGTTTTAACGGTTCTAATTGATAATTGATACCATTTATATTGATTAACTAATGAATTTAAAACATACAGGGTGGCCAATAATATCTAAGTCGTACGAATAAAAGTATGTTGAAGGAAAACGGGATACTTATGTATATAAAACAATAAGAAAGTTATGGTTATAGGAGAAAGACAAGAAGGAATTGATTTATGAGGAAATTGAGAGACCAGCTGTAGAACATTTCAATTCTTGGGTTTAACAATCGATCAAGGAACAGAAGAAGCAGAAGTTAATGAAGGAATAGAAAACAATGAAACTTTACAATGAAATCAAAAAGACATTCTTAAATGTTGGTGCTAAATCAAATTAGAAGAGCAAAACTGTTTCTTGAATTTGTGTGAATAAATTCACATGTGAAAGTAAGCGGATTTGTTTCATGTATAATACATTCCAGAGCAGCTGACTTTGACAGGTATAGTTGAAATAATACCCTTCTTGGTGTGCGTCATCGATTGTGACGTATATCCGGGATTTCGGCATGTCGTTTATTTTATTTGCTATTTTGACATATAGCTAACCTTAAATTTGATAAATAAAATCATCAGGATCGTATTAAGCCAAAGCCGAGAAGGCTATGAAATTAATAATTACCAGCTTCTTTTTTTAACCGAAAATACTTCAGAACTTTCAAAATGCTGATGTTTTTTCGTGTATCTAGGCATATTTTTGTATAATTTAGATAAATATAACAATAAGATTAATATCCACTTCTCATAAATAATAATTGACCATAAGCAACAAAGTACACACCTGACAAGAACTGTCAGTGTGACAGTAGAAAAAGACGTAAGACACATTGCCGCTACGAAAGTTACGCCTTCATAGTATTTTAACCTCGCGATTGATAGGTTGCGCTGGCGCGTAATCTAAACATCAACCAATCAAATTTTTGTAAGTCAAAGATTAGTGTTAACGTTTGTAAAACATTCAAACGATTTATTATTGTGATATTTTTATTAGGATTAATCGCAGACCTGCCTTTTTTTTCATTTCTTCCTACGTAATGTGATAGAAGGAGATTATCAATCGATGACGCACACCAAGAAGGGTATTATTTCAACTATAGGCCATATTGGGCTTGCCCCATGCTGGCCCCACGATCAACGGGAGTTGAAGTTTGTGTGTTTTGGCATGTGGTCACGTCAGTTGGTTGACAGAACTGATTATTAATAATTTAAAATCCAACTTTATCTATGGTCCAACTGCCATTCGTTGATTACCAAATCCTTCCCAATAGTGATCAATTTGAAGAGAATGAGCTAGTACCCAGACGCACTGCGAAGTTTACTGTTCAAAAAGAAAAGAAAGAAAACAAAACTACAACAAAGGCCATTGCAATATGCTAGAAGGAGAACCAAACTAACTAGAATATGACATGAGCCCTACAAGGGCTCAGTTATAAAAGTTTTGTGCTCAAACAGTCAAGACAGAAAGCTGGCAATCTGTCGAGACTACCAAAGGACTTTCTGCTCGAAGTACACACAAGATTTTTTCTACGATTACACTAAAATCAAATTAGTTGCCATTGTTTTTACTTTGCAGTTTCCAGATTGCAGTTTCGTGTTCCTATGTACGTAGGCAACACTTATTACATTAATGTCAGATATTTTTTATACTTCCCTATTTCTCATCAAACTATTACGGAAAACAATGTTGGATGCTTTAACATATTAAAAAATCAGCTACAATCTCTGTATCTGTAGAGTAGGGAGGGTGAGTATGTAGGCTCACAGCACTTAGACCACATGTGACCCATTGTACATCCTGTCCTTCTAAGGAAGGTGGACAGGTCACTGGGAGACATCTCCTTCATACAATATTTTATTCTTCAGTTTATATTAAAAACATGATTCGTATATAGTGTCAGCATCTGGACTAATTTCAGTCTTTTTATAGAATGTCTGTACAGACATTTAGTAGATTAGTTTCCATTGTCAAGCATCGCATAATTAAATTCTTCGTCGTCTTTCATTTTTGAAACTGATCAAATATTACCTGCAACGCGAAATAACGAACAGCAAGAAACAAAAATATAGAACAGAACCTATTTAATGTAAACACGTTTCTATACGTTTGGCTTCGCTATGACGACACATGAAACGCATTTAGCTGATGTGCGTATTCCACAGACACATATTGTTTTTTATATGTCTGTGGCGTATTCTCATTACGGAAATGTGTACTTGTTTCATGTGTGTTTCATGTT
>CAJUYI010000372.1:90624-103742 GCA_910591695.1 Galerucella pusilla
AACGTCGAACCGGCGCGCATTCATGTGGAATACAATTTATTACAATTTTTCGAGAAGGGGAAGGGAATACATCTCTTCACCTCAAATTGACTGACTTCATGGGATTTCTACTATAGCAAAAAAAATTATCATAATTCAACACATACCACTTCCCGATGAGCATACTGACTTCCCTTCCCCTTCTTGGAATACATCATATGGAATAAAATTCATGTTATATTTATGTCTATTTATATCCATACATGTTCATTCCGTTATCCTTCTCGAAAAAATGTATTCCACATGAATGCGCGCCTGGTCGACGTTTCGCAATTCGCGCTTTTACAATAACTGATTTCAGCTAAACGATACTGGTCAACTTGGCAACCGCGCATTTCATCACCATATGATTTGGGTTTTTGTTTACTACTAATCACAACAATCTTTGCCATGACAACAGTTTTCCCATAACTGAATGAAAGTTGAGCCTTCCCATTGATCATATTTATTTATATCTCCAATTAGTTAGTGAATATTTCTTTAAATAGATTATTTCAAATTTTACATGTTATCATAATTTTATTAAATGCCTACATACTTGAGTACCTACATATTTACTAATCTATTGAAATGTTCATTAGTTAGCAGCAATGTCTTCATCTTCTGAAGAATTCGAGGAAGAAGAACTTGAACTTAACCAGCGATACAATATTTTTAATGCTTTAACGTGTTTAGAACTAGCAATAACCAAACTATAAAAAATACACTTGAAATCTGAGTTGACATGTGTGTGTTAAAAGTCCTTTTAAGCTTCAAAAATGGTAAAAATTTGACATTTAACTTGAAGGAAGCTTTAATAGAGAATTTTTGATTATGAAACAGATCACTACACTACAAATGACTTTTTACGCTTAAAGGTTCCTTTAAAAGCATTATGAAACTGGCCCTTAATACAGTAACTCAATTATCAATCTGGCGACAATTTTCTACTTTTTGCTATGTTAAAGGATATGAATTTGAGCCAGATACTTCCATCAAGAAATTGAATCTAATACTGCAAGATTGGGCTTTTATTATGCGAAAATGTCATGGAGGAGACTACAAAGGACGTACAGTTTAATTCATCATGAGTTGCACGTGATGCTAAACGTACAATCCTACAAAAACAACCCGCAAAGAGAAAATCCAGTACATCAGCTGTTAGTAGATGTAGAATATTTGCAACGGCCTGATTATATGACGAAAATAAACCGAACGGATTTCAGATGAAATGATATCATATTTTGTCGTATGAATTAGCTTGGTGTGGAGGAGAAGCAAATAACTGCAAAATCACGTATTTCATATCCGAAATTGAAAATCTCAGCCGTTGCACCCGTAGGGACATCTCCTTTTTAATAGTTGACAGTTTCTCATTAAACAACCCAAATTTACCGATAAAATAAATCCACTCGAGTAACATGAATAGTAACCAACGTCCAGCTATGCTTTGTTGGTATAAAAAATGTTTTTTAGGAATTCTTTATCAACCCGAAAATCTAACACCATTAACCTAAAGTATTTTCATGAAATCTACAAGAGCAGTATTCTTTTAATTCAAAGAGCCCTTTCTACTCAGACAACAAAATAAATCTCTCGAAGTTTAAGTGACAGCACCATTCTCATTCTCTCACGTGTAAAAGCTTTACCACTATAAAAATAAAATCATTAAAATGGAATGTACAAGAAAAAACGTTTCTGTTCTTTAGAAATAAGGCACAATAGCCAAATTAATCCAATTAATGACTTGGTTGACAAAAGCGGGGTATTTCACTGACTATTTCACTAGTGTTGTTTTTCACTGGCAAAATACCATAACAGCGCCATCTTCTCTACTGACAAAAAAGTTACCAATTACTTTGACAAAATTCACATGTGATTTTTACAGCGAGCAAATTTTAATGTTTTCAAGGTTCGTCGATCAAAGCAAATTTTGTTACCATGGCTCTGATTTGTATTTAAAATGTCATTGTGTTATTTTATATTTGAAAACGTCAGATTGGTTCAGTTCAAAAATGACTGTTTTTGAATAAAAAGCAGATTTATAACACAATCAATTACAAAACAGAATGGTTGGTTATATCGTGCAGATATTCCAACCCTGTTTAACTTAAAAGTGTAATTCAATGTCTGTTGGGGCATAAAACCGGTGAAGTTGCTGTTGTTTCTTAGTGGCCGGTCTCTGCTCTTCAAAAGGTATAAAAAAAGAAAAAGAAAAATGTTACAATTAAACGAAAACTTCAAAACGTTCAAAATATAAAAATTCAATATAATTACGTTGTACCTACTCCTCAACTAAAAATTCAGGCTACTAGCTTTATTCATAACAAAGTTACAGAGACTTAGAGGTAAGGAGCAACACGAATTGTGGAGGAGTGTTACCTTAAAGAGTGTTACCTTAAAGGGAATTACTGGGGCACGCTGTTTTTTTCCCAATAATTTCCATTTTAATTATTTTGCATATTATTATATGTTTCAAACGAAATATGACCATTTTAAATTTACCATTTAGCTTCAATGTCCATAAATTGCCCGTTTTAAAATTATATATGAAGTTCTTTCTGACGTATCCTAGCGATCCTAGCATTTTCGAATTATTTTTCGATATTATGAAAATTTTCACTTCATTGATTGGACGAACTGGATATAGATAATTATGTCAAAAGTTTCATATTCACCACATTTATGTATTTATGAGAAATTAATAATGAAATGATATACGTTCTTTAGTGGAAATTTTCTTTTCTGTGCTCGCTCTCCACCTGAGTATTATTATGCAATTTCATATTATTGTGTTGCAGCTCAATTCTAAGTTGGCTGGCCATAGACGTATAATAGTGAATGTTGTAATATACATAATACTGTCTTTGATAGAACAAGAGATTTCACACGTTCAATGGAGCATAAAGGAATTTCGAAGGATTAGGATACAGATGTATGAAATTTCAGGATATTGGGCGTCAGGAGACTTTGTGAAACTTCAAACACTCATTACATCTTAACTACACCAAACAATTAAATAGAGAATGGATTGAGATGATAGAGGATAAATATAAAGTCACCCCTTTTATGTATGTAAGTATTATATTGGGGTGACAACCACTGAGTCCTTAAGATCTATTGTACCCCTCATTTCTACTTGGTTCCTGATAAAAGTCTTAGTTACTAGTGGCTTCTTCAGTCCTATTTCCCGGAGGAATGTTGGGATATCTGCAAGCTTTAACTTCTTCTGTCCAGAAATCTTCTAGGGGCTCTGCCCTAGGATTCTGTATTGCTGCGCAATTCGCAAGTATGTGGATTGAGGTCTCCTCTTCCAAGCCACATAATCATCTCCGTACTATTTTGACCTTTTTCAGGTGCCCATTCAGGCGACAATGACCCGATAGAATCCCTGTTAAAACTCTTAATGTAGTTTTACTTTGACTTAGGCATTCATTAGATCTCAACGGGTTCTAGTCACCTCTAGGACCTACTAGATCTTTCCATTGGTCAGAAGTAATGTATTGGCATTGAAATAGTGTATAATTAATTACTGGTCTGACCCCTCTGGACTTGTACGGCAAGGAGTTTGCTTTAATGGCCATGGTATGAGTAGGAGTGGGTCAATTGAGGCTAAGCCTATGGCAAGAAGCGCTTACTGCGCTACCTCTGCTGCAGGCAGACAATAATGCAATTGAACCCAGGTTTGTGTTTGATAAACCCTACAAAATACAAATTAAACAAAGCATGGAGTCAAATGCAGCAAATATGCATATATACAGATGGCTCAAAAACGAAATAAGGTTGAAACAGAACTGGCTGGTATCTCAATTGCCATAATAGAACTAACCAGGAAAGGAATTTCTGGCATAAACAATCAATCTGCACTGACAGTAGACAAGCCTTATTAGCCTTGAACAGACAACGTGTTATATCGGGGCTAGAACTAGAGTGCCACCAAGATTTAGCTAACGCACGGCAGATAACAATATATTATTATCCTCAGGTGGGTAAGTCAAGAGTTATAACGGAGCGAAATGAAATCAATAAAGGACCTGTTGAACATAACCATGGTGGAGATGCTGCACGTCTACAAGTTACAAAATTTTTGGACCAAGTACGGGACTCTGCCAAAAACACACTTGATACTCCTCACCGCATAATTTCAACATATTCAACACAAGTCAGTACTCATTCAGTTGGGCGTTTGCCAGAGATTAACAATATAAAACGAACGATTCGAAACATCAGACAAAGAAACGATGGTGCACCTGCTCTTCCTCAATCCAGACGAGATATTATTTTTCCTGACATGTACAAACAAACCTTGAAGAAAGAAGTTTTCCTCCAATTTGATTCTGGGGCCATCGATTCGAGAATTTTAATTTTTGGAACACAGAAGTCCCTTAAACTTCTGGAACAATCAAATCACTGGTTCATGGACGGAACTTTTAAAACAGTACCCCATTTATTTGGACAATTATATATAATACATGGTTTGAAAGATAATTATTCCATTCCGCTTCTATATGCGCTTCTTCCTTCTAAAGCACAAAGTACCTCTATATCATTTCTTCAGGAGATCAAAAATCTTTGTCCGACAGCTGCTCCAAAAACAGTCATGATAGATTTTGAACAAGCTATGATAAACGCAGTGTCGATTGCTTTTCAAGAAGCCACAATTTACCACAACATAACTTCTAACGGCCAGTTTTTCAATTGAATATAAAGTCTTTATTAAAATTTAATTGATGATTAATGCAAAGGAACGGTTTTTCAATGTTTTATTAGATTGAAAGTATCAATTAAACTTCTTGTTAGCTAACGTAAAGATGTGGTGTATTTTAAGAAATTAATACCTACTTACTTTTTCCGTCGGCCGTTTGTGGCACTGTTCGCCGCTCATAGAAGCCAATCAAAACGATTTTTAGCTATCGCAGCAAATGGGTCGTTTTTAAAAATATCTGGAGATTTTTGTGGAGTAAGTAAATCTGCCAGACAATTGAAAAAGTAGCACGAGCTATTTGTATTCTTCGCCCCTGATACATTAATATGCCTCAAACACCTAATGAAATAAGAAAAAGCAGAGAAAAGTTTTATAGAATAGCTCGATTTCCTAGGTGTATTGGGGAATAGATTGTACCCATATCCGGATTAATTCACCTGGTGGGGAAAATGCAGAAATATTTCGAAATCGTAAAAAAATGTTTTCTTTGAATGTTCAGACAATCAGTGATGCACAGCTTGAAATTCAGGACATTGTAGTCAGATGGCCTGGTTCAGCACACGATTGGTATATATTTCGAAATTCTAATGTGTACAATTTAATTGAAAATGTACATTTTGGAAACAGTGTATGAATTTTAGGTTAACTCTTGTTCTTCTTTTCTTTTAGCGACGATATTACCATAGAGAAAGTAAAATATTATTACATCTCTGGCGAAAACTTTACAGTATCTATTGCCAACCTTCAGAAAATATCCTAAATATTAAATTACTTAACTGATAATTAAAAGTTGTTTGAAAAACAGTACCTTGTTGTTAAGTTATTTTTAATTAATAGTTAGGTAATTGAAACTTAAATAATATATTGAAAAACTGGCTGTAAGTAGATAACCACAACCGTTGAGCCACAACGTAATAAGATCTGGTGGAGGTTTTTTGTAATAACAATAAAGAATTTTTAACTGAAATTCGGTGTCCTCTTAAATTTAATAAATCTATTCCAGATATTTGATTTCGAAAAATTGATTTTTGAACAATTGATTTCGAACAATTGATTTCGAATAATTTACCGGTACCCGGGTTTAAGGGCACGAAAGGAGTAAAGGTAATCGTAATGCCGATTCTTTAGTCAGGGAAGCGGCTGGACTGAAAATTTTGAGGACCCAGTGACACCTACGACCTGACGACTTCGACAATTGCGGAACTAGCCAAACGTTAGACACACGCTCAATCCCTTGAGAGATGCGATGGAATCAAAGGATGCAGTCTTGCCAGGATCAGCCTGGGCGACCCTGGGAAGCTGGCGTCGAAGAAATATTTGGAGATGTACAGGAAAAACTTACGTTTAACAGTAGGACTTCCGACTGGCTACTGTCAACTAAGAAAACACCTCTATGCAGGATGTGTGAACAGGAAGATGGAACTGTCGGGAATGTCTTATGCGAGTATCCGGAGTTATCGTCAATAGGAGAATGTGTGTTTGGTGAGTCTTGGCCTACATCTGCCGATATAAAGGGGATGTCTCCTAGTGACCTCTCCACCTTCCTGGGAATTACAGGATGGACGATGACCTAGGAGGACAACTCCTCGGGAGGATGTACAATGGGTCACATGTGGCCTAAGTGCTCTTAGCATACACTCACCCTCCCTACTTTACAGATTCTTTGCAGATAGTATATAATGTCAATTATTTTTAATTTGTATCTTAAATTTGGCTAGTAGTGGAAAAAATTGTATATACATCACGGTGGTAAAGACACTATAAGCCTCGCACCTCATTCCGCTCGGTCAATAATAATAGTCTTCACCACCTTGTTGTTAAATATACTATTAATATAAACTAAAAACCGATTGCAAATTTAAAAATTCAACCATATGAACTAAAATCATCTAAAAATTCAACAAAATGTTCACAATTTAATTAAAAGTTTATCACGTCTAAGCCAATGCGTTTTAAGCTGGCAATATAAGACACCTACAAATTTAATCAAGGAGTCTCGAGAAAATTGATTTATTAGTGTTCAAGTAAAATGAACAACCGTAACCATTAGTCTTAAATATGTCTTGGCATTTCCTCGACACAAATTTCCGGAGGAATTTACATTTATCTTATGTTGAACAGATTTATCGGTGACAATAACACTTTATTATAGTATCTAATTAAGTTGAAATTGTAATCTATCACTGCCTATATACTTTTCACCACTTTTATCTGGTTTGTGTGTATAAAAAATCACAGCTCACGTAATTTATAAAGTTTATTATAACGTTGGAAGCGGCGCTGGAGCTAATGAAGCCGTTGATAGGGTCAAATAAAACGATTTAATGCTCTATCGTTTCACGAAATCGGACACTTCTAATTTATATTATATTGAATAAAAGAATGGACGATTTTTTTGGTGTAAGTATTTGGCAATAATTGAATGTTGAAAAATTTTTATGTGTGTCTGGTTTTTTTAGACAATTTGCATCAACCCAATGTATTATATTGAATGTTTATTTTTTTAAAAATTCGCATCATTAATTATTTCCACTTTATTCAGTCAACTGTGATTTAACATTTAGAATTTTGGTTTGACTAAGGCCTTGAAGTAGATTTGGTTAAGATCATTTTAGATTAGACAATTTTTCGTGCAATATTTAGTTTTGGAACAATATTTGGAATAGATTTTTTGTGTGAAATATTGGCCAAGCTATTTTAGACTATTCCAATTTATTGAACAATATTTACTTGAAGATTCTGCACAGTGATTTGATTTGATGATAAAATAAATATAACCTTTTCAAAAATCTCGTTAGTTATGGAATCGCAAAATTTGAAATATTTATTAATATGTATGGCTGCTCATGTCACTAATAATAGTCCTGTAAACGAAGGTGTCAACATGGGCAACTGGTCCAGCAAGAGCAATTTTTGTTTAATTTGCAGGTTGTGGTAGGCACATTCAATTCCCAAAATGTCAGGTACCTGACCATTGTGGAAGGGTGGGAAAATGGCTCTGAAATTCCAGAAAATCCGTTTTCCCGCAATATCTGCCGAGATTTGACCACTGGAGAATTTTTGTTCAGACGAAAAATAAAGAGCAGTTCCTTGCCCATGCACAAAAATGATTCCTAGCATTTTTTCTAAAAATTATATAGTTTTCGAGATAAATGGCCCGAACGCCGACCCAAAATTGAGCTCCAGGCCGGCTTATATATAAGCACGCTCTGAGGGCATGACGTCCCCAACTAAATTACTAATTTTTTGATGAATTAATACTAAATTACTAATTTTTTGATGAATTAATGATGAATGAATCAAAGTGCGGGTGAAAGAAGGGATCTGTGGCTACTAAGACGTGTTTTCATCCACTCAATTCGTGCTCCTGGGTCATTGGAAAACCAGGCCAAAATTCGTCTTTGCTAGATTTTTTAATGCTTCCATGGATTTATTCATATTATTTTTATTAATAGTTATTTCAGCCAATCCTATTGGAGAATGGTTCTTTGGGGGGTACTTTATTTATTCCGAAACAATGCTACCAATAATTCGCACGTATTTTTTTGAATAATGTGTTTTCCAAGAGGCGATTTTTGTGGATTTCTGGAGTTTGCCCGAGCGCTCCGGTTTAACGGGAATTTCTCGATGATGAACTGTCAAACCCGCTTATAATTGATATTGGGAGAAGGGTTAGAATATCCTCTTGCCGATGGTATAATTTTTTTTTGGCCCAGACCCCTGGGTTTTCAGGAAAATCGGGGAAATTTCCAGTTTTCTGAGGGAAGACAGCTATTCTTCTGAGTTTTTTTGAGCAGTTTTTTCTCTTTACAGTAAAATTCTTCCCGATCAAGCATCATACCTGATGAAAGGTCACATTCTGAACTTTCCTTTGATATGTGTATCAAGTATTTTATTTGATGCATTAAAAAGAAATTTGTCTCTAAAATTGTTGTAATGGATGCCTCATTTTATTCTCGCACGCCTCTACGCCACCCATCTATAGTGTGGTCGACGGCGTCTGCTATAGTGCGTGTACACGCGGATTTTCTTGGGATCGTAGTTCGGGAGATATCGGCAGAAAACAGATTTTCGGGATCTCTAGAGCCATTCTCCGACCCTCCCACAAATTTGAGGCACCTGACATTTTGGGGGTTAAGTGTACCCTCTATAACCTGCAAATTAAAAAAAAAATTCCCTTGCTGGACCAGATGCCCATGTTGACGGTATTTTTCGCCTTCATTTATTGGACTATAAGCGAATATTTACTTCAAGACAGAGGAGGAGTGTTTTAGATTGTACAAACAAGCATGTTTGGAGATTTCCTAAATTAACATTTCAATCTCTCGTTTATTCCAAGACATATTTTTCAACCACTCTAATACATAACCACAAATTATCAAGATTAATGACATTTTCATAGAACATTTTCATCGTCAAACAAAAACACAAACAATAAATAAATAAAATGGTTAAGAAAATAGAACCTGTTATTGGTATGATTGACGTCTTCGATCGATCTTGAACAGGCTGTACAATTGCGACCAATTTTAAAATATGAGCCCTCAGGATGGCTACAATCGCTAAAAATTATATTCAAATATCTTCGAGGATGTACATAATATTGGACTTTATCCCACTAATAATAATAATAATAATAATTAAATAAAAATGTGTAAATAACGTCTTCAACTACTTTATCACAGTATGCACAAAATTCGACACCAGACACTATTACAGATATTATCCTCAAGTTTCGTGTAGAGAAAATAATGGTAGTCATTAATTGGGGTTTTTAGTAGTTTGAAGTCGAAATAAAGTCAATAAAAATAAATAAGGGTAGGTAACCATTCCAAAAGTCGATGAAATAAATGACCAAACTTTTTTCTTGCCACCCCAAACTAAACGAAATACTGAACTCAAAGGAATAAACAACTATCAAGCTGCGTTCCGGAACATAATTTTATCGAACGCTTAAAAAATATTTGCTTGAAAGTTGATTCTAAAACCTACTAGTGATGTGCCAGTGATGAGATGGTTACGGCATTGGGTTTTTTCACGTCCACCACAGTTGCTTTGTTGTGTGCAAGAGATTTGACGGTTATTAGATTAGAGACTCTGCTATACATATATATCCTGAATTATTGCCAAATAGGGTACAAGCATAAATTTTAAAATAAAATAAATAATAAAATAAAATCATTTTTAGAAACTTTAGACTTGAATATTTGCTTCAAAACCGACAACAATTTATATAAATTATTTAAAAACAACAAATCCAAATCTTCAAAACTAAATAAATCAGGAGTTTATAAACTAAAATGTGGTAATGACGACTGTGATAAAATTTATATAGGTAGAACTTTTAGGAATTTTAAAACTAGAATTTCAGAACACAAACGTAGTTATGACAACCAAAAATCAGATTCCAACTATTAAAATCATTTTTTCTACCACCCACTTTCCCGCACGCATTTTAGCTTTGAAAGTGTCACTCTCCCGCACTACAAATTTTGACCTTATTAGATAGTTTTTTACTTCGGAAGTTATAAATATTGTTACAACAGGTGAATAAATGGTCCATCAAATAAAATCTACATTTTTTCTAGCTTTTTGTTGCATTTTCAATTTTTTTTAAATATTAAATAATGAAGATATTTTGATATAACCCTGTACATTCTTTAAAGAAGTGTTATAAAACAACTACCAAACCACCCGGTTTTGATATAAGAAAAATATATCAGAAAACATTCTTTCATCTACAAATGACTTAAAACCGTTGCAGTCACCTTCATCGTCATCTTTATGTGACCTGCAACCGATGCCATCCTCATTAACGTCATCTACTTACCAGTTAACACCAAATCCACTGGACCGGCAATTTTAAGTAGTTTACAGAATGCAACAAATTGTGTTTCTAATATTATTATTTATAATAATAATAATAGTTTTTGGTTAAAATTTTGTATATGTATGTTGAAATAAAATAACTTTTGACAAATGGGTTGGTATACTTTTTTGTATATACGGTCGTAGAAAAAATAATGTTCCTAACTCATGCGTAAGTGTCTTTCCCGCCCATAACCGCTTGCCCGAACTCCGCTTCGCGTCGTTCGGGTCAACTGCAGTCGCGTGCGGAAAAGTATCACTTTCCGCACTTGTTAGGAAAATAACTATATTAGCAAACCAACACTCTTTCGATTCAAATTTTGAAATTATGCATATAGAACCTAAATCCTTCAAATTAAATATTTTAGAAGCCCTAGAGATAAATAAAAACAATTATTCAGATAATTTCTTAACGACCAACTTGATATTAACAATTCTCCCTTATTTAACCTTTTTACCTAGGAAGGTTCCTGTAGGATTGTTGTGAATGAGTTTCCAGGTAAACTTGTTAAATACTTTAGTTAATCCCATATTTAACAAATTCATTTCATTTCCATGTAAATAGATTATAATTTTATTGTTAAATATCCGTATAATATCTGTATAAATTGAAAATTTCTCATTATACCTCCATTCGTTTGAAAAAGCTACTGTGTTAGCGAAACGCGTCACAACTTTAAGGTTGAATAGAATGTAGATTTAACAAAATAAAATTGTTTGATTTCATAATTTATTAAAGTATATTTAGTATAACGTACTTTTTTAGTGAAATTATTTATAATAAACAAACTATCTATGTAGGCATGTATGTGTATTTGGTTAATACTCACTGAGACCTAGGAAATCTATTGTATTCCTTTCCTTTACTCAGTCACGGAAACTGGTAACTCCTTTTTTAGGCCTATTTATTGGAGGAGTTCTAGGATATCTGCAGGGTTTAGTTTCGGTAAGGGTCTCTCTTCTAGCCAGTGGTGTCGTAGGAGTTTATGGTTCTTAATGCTATGCATTTCGTAAGTGAGTTGATGGAGGTCCCTTCTTCATTTCCAAAAATCTTCATTCTTCTTGCTCCACTATTTCAAGCTTTCTCAAGTGTCCATTCAGGCGTCAGTGTCACGTTAACATTTGTTAAAACTCTTAGTGCGGTTTTACTCTGGTAGTTTATTGAGTTTTTCGAGGCCTTCCCGTTCCATTTTAAAACTGATTACAGAAGAACAATTTTCAACTAGGCACACTTTCTCATGGCCTGAAACGTGGTGTTTTTTCCAATCTTTTAGAGAAGCTGGTTCCTGGCCCGTACACTCCAATCTCTTCCATTGCTTTTGAGCCGTATGTATACCATTGAATGGCATCTTTTACAAGTCTGGTAATGGTGTTGGGATTTCATTCCTTATTACTGCTTAATTCCGTTTTAATGTTCTCAGAAAAGTTATGCTTTTCCATCATACCAATTACTAAATACTCTCTAATTAGATCATCAATTATTTAAAATGAATTTCTTATCGATAACTTATCCTTCTGCCGCAAAAGTAATAAAATAATCATAAAATCATCCGATCGAAAACATTCCCAGTTAACCCGATTAACTCCACCAGACTGTCTTACTTCCATCCTCCATTCAAATTGGTAATGTTCTAAGTTTTCCTACTTATCATTTTAATTCTCCCATCTATCACGATCCGAAAGTCCGATAAAAGAACTATTTTACCTCCGGAATATTTATACTCGACAGAAAGCCATTGGATTTCTCCGATCGGGTTAAATTTGCATTCTACAGTGTCAATGAGGTAAATAAGTGAACTCATTATACCAATTATTGTGTATATTTCTATAATACACAATCAGTTGATTGGTTAGTTCGATACCACCACCAGTCAAATGCTTCGAGTCCTTGGTACATCAGCCGTTAGGCTTTTTGTACTGGCACTCTGTAATTCGTATTATAAGGAAAGAGATAAAGAAAAAGCTAACAAAAAGATTCGCTTTACTTGATTATCTGTACTCTATAATCTCTATCAACTCTGCTATAGTTCGACAAGATTTGGGATCGACAATCGTATAGAGAATAATCTACTAATAATTCAGAGATTATTGTACAAATTTGACTATATCAGCATAAAAATAAACAAGAACAAGAAATTTGACGTTTTTATGTGTTAGCTATTAGCTTTAGTAACTTTTTTTAATTTCTTGGGAAATTAAACCACAATATTTTTAAATTCTTTATTTCAACGTTTCGGTAGCGTTCCAGCTACCGTTGTCAAAAAAAAATAAGTAGAGATTAATTTTTATCCCTAACTGACACAACAGAAAAAATTTGACAACTAGACAATCAAAAATTAGTTTGAAGTTTAAGACTGAAAAATTTTGTTATCAAATTTTTATTAAGGTCCATTCATAGTAGATCATATCTATGGCAAAATGTGAAATGAAATATTTCATTTTATGACATTCCAACGATATGATAGTCTACTAGAAATGGATCCAATTCAATATTAGAACTAGTTTTAAATCGAATAATACATTGAGA
>CAJUYI010000372.1:123742-161638 GCA_910591695.1 Galerucella pusilla
CAGCTATTTCGTATAATACCTAGTTATTCCATGAAATATCTGATCTTATCTGTTAAAGGGTGTTGTAGATTTTTAATTTGACACTTTAACTGGGTATTTTATAAATTAACTAATGAGCGACAGTTAAAGTGTGAAGTAAACAATTTATCTAAAAAAAATTAAACTAATGATAAACAATTAAAATGAAAAGGAAACAATTTATATAATTCATGCAGCGTATAAATGGTATTTATGGAAACCATAAAATCATTTGTTACAACAATAATGAAACTTGGAATTACAAAGAACATTATTTCTAGAACAAAAACAATTTTTGTTGACACATTGGGTTTTACACGAACATTTTTTAAATCTCTGACCAGTACTCAAACTTTGAGCTGTAGCAACCGACCGGAACGATATTTCTACATCCGGTACTTCTTCGATTCCAATTAAATTTTATTCGCAGACACCGAACCAGGATCGGGAATATAATTGTTCCATGCGGCCGTTTCTTGTGCCCAATTGGAAAAATCTTTCTTCTGTTATTCTTATGAAGATATCTAAAATAGATTTGGCAACTTCAAGCACTGGGATACGAACGGTAAACTTCACAGATGCTTTAGAATGAGATTTATCCTACAATAATTTCATCATTTTCGCTTGAATTCCCAAGAATTTTCTAGTCTTCTCTATTTCTTTTTGAACATCAAGTTCATTAAAACACAATTTGTCGTGCGAGATAAATAATATAGATTAGTTTACACTTTAACCGGCTGTAGATCGTTATTCTATGAAATGACTAGTTATACCATTAAATACCAGAGAGTTTTACACTTTAACGGACACGATCAGTCATTTCATGGAATAACTAGGTATTCTATAAAATAAGGGATTTCATACTTTAACTTGAAATAAACAATAAGAAAAAACAAATAGAATGGGCCCATGTAAGGCTTCATATACTTCTGGGCTCGGAGTAATTATAATTTGTACCAAACTGCTTACTTATACCTAGTTACATAAATACAAAGTACATGATAAAGTACAAGGTTTGTTAGCGTTGACGAATTCTTAAGATGTTAAAATTTTTCTCTCTTAATCAGACACCCGGTACATCTTTTTAATGAGATATATTGGATCAATTCCAATATTCCTTTTGACCCTCTTGTCTCAGCTTGTTCTCTTTTAAGGACAAGCAAACGATTAGAATGAAAAAATAATTGTCCATACGTATCGTAAGTGGTTAATAGTATCCTCGACCTGATTTTTTTGTGTATAGAGAGAAGAATAATACATAACAATAATAACTTTCCGCTGCCTCATGTTTTATGAATTTAATCGTTATAAAAATGGAGGGTGAGTAAAGGAAAAAATATCTTTAGTCTTGTAACTACAAAGACATATAAGCAATTTATCAATCCATTTATTGTATCCAAGCAGACCGATTCCAAAGATAGTTAGTTTCAAAACTAGATAATAAATCGTATATTATGATGAATTTGTGAAAGTCGGGAGTCTAGATCTGATACATAACAAATAATATGTTAAGTAGATAGCCACTCTCTTCTATCCAACAGTCTTCCAGGTGTTGTGTCCTGAGATTCTGTAGAGTTTGGTATTCCGCGTATTTGAATGGAGGTTCCTTCTGTCATTCCACAGAATCTGCATTCCTTAATCTCCAGTAACCTGAACTTTTTATTGTTGTTATTCAGAATTTTCTGGAACCCACAATAGGGTGACGACGAATTACAACTGGGACTCCACCATAGAAGATACTACAAATAGAGGATACAAGCCATATGCCGCTGTGTAAGAGGTAATGTCCGTTTGAACTCCGATGACAGAGAAAGAGTCAAGCGATCAGAGACTTTTCTGTCTTTGTCTGTATAACATGCGCACCTCTGACTTAGTGCGGTTAGTAGATAATAATAGTTCGTATAATCGAAATAATCGAACTAGTCAAGGCAGACCTTAGGCTTCAATATAATATTATCCTAATAGTAGATTTAATAGATCCGTATCCATTTACTTTTTTTTCCATTTCAGCTTAACGTGCCTCGACAGCGCTGGTCATTGGCAAATATTTACATATAATTATTACAAATTTCAAATAAGATTTCAGGGTATAGATTAGTAGCTTTCAGGAACTGTAAGACTTTTTTGATTTCGCTAGGGCAGTGGTGCATTTAATTTAAATATATAAAAAACTCATATAAAGGGGAAAAAACAGTAAGCCTTATTGCCAGAGAAGTTTTTGGAACTTTAGTTCTTTATGCCAGATTATGTTTGAGCGACCAGGGGTCGCGACGCAAAAGATCTGACCGTTACGCGTTACGTTACGAAACGTTATGTTACATTTCTTCGTTATGTGCCTTGCGTGCTTGTGCCTCCTTAGTCTCTCTCTCTCGTTTACGAAGCAGCGATTCATAATAATAAATATGCTCCTACCCGGATTTGAACCCGGGCCGCCCGCATACAATGCAAGCATTCTAACCACTGAACCACCGATGCTATATTGAAATTCTATGCAAAGCTGGTATTCGCAGTGCTAGTGATCTACTTGAATTTGTTCGGATAAATTTTTACTATTATTTCCATAATTTGTTTTGCGCGATTAAGGGGTCTAGCACATTTACTTTTCGAAATACAGGGTGTTGAAATTTTGAAAGCTTGAATGTTTTAATTCGATAACTTTAAAATGGATGGATAAATTGATTTGTCATTTGGCAGGTTGTTTTTAAATGTAAAAGGGCATATTTTGAAAGAAATTGTAGTTTGTGCAACTAGTGTGGATATGATGGCCATGTCGCACGAGGACGAAGTTTGAGCACGACGCCGTAGGCGGAGTGCTCAATCGTTCAAGTGCGATATGGACAATCCACCCGAGTCGAACAGCATATTTTTTCTACGACCCACTTAAGAAAAAATCTAGAAAATAAAAATTTCTATAAACTGTAATATAACTTCAAATTAAACATTTTACAATTAAATTTTATGTTTTCACCAATTTTGTGGTAAACGTACAGTTCTTGAATGTCCAATTTGTATAATGCTACGGCTTCATTTTTTAAATATACGATGCTGTTATTAGTTGATGTTGCCAGTCCTCCCTCATGAATTATTTAAGAATAAAATTAACAATGAAAAAAAACTTCCTCGGGGGGAATTTAACCCGGGTCTACTGCGTGAGAGTCTGGTATGCTTACTACTCAACCACCAAAGAATATGCAAATCGTTTATCTATAACGTCAGATGTATTACTTAATTTTTGCTTAAAAGGAACTAAAGTTCCTACCGTGTGTCCCGCGACACGTTCTACCTTTTTATATTTCTTCGTTAACCACACCAGTTACATCCGTATAAACGTATACCAAATTGTATAAACCAAAAATATCCAAAAGTATTCAATTATAAAGAAATATTTTAAAGATATGCCTATAGCAATCAAACTTATTTTCAATATTTCTCTACTGGTTGTCGGCATGTATGTTATATCTCGTTGTAGGAAGACTCGCAATCGTTTCCTTTCACACAATAGCAAAATTTCAATTCTTCGCTCGTAGCATTGTATAATAAATATACAATGCTCGTAGTAGCTTTCACGTCTTGATTTTAACCATACCGAGTGTCCTAGTAATTGGATGAAATTAATAGAACATTTATATTTAATAAACGTTTTTGATATAATATTTATATTTATTAATGTGCAATTGAGGAATAATCATCAAATAATATCAAACATGTTACTTCGTAACATGATTATAGTACATTCAATACCCCTCTTGGTCTACGTCATCGTTTGTGACGTATATCCGGTTTTTGGGTATATCGTTCATTTTATTTGCTATTCTGACTTATAGCTAGCCGTAAATTTAATAAATAAAATCATCAGGATCGTATTCAGGCAAATTCGAAAAGGCTATGAAATTAATAATTACCAGCTTCCTTTTCTAACTGGAAACACTTGAGAGCTTTCAAAATGCTGATGTTTTACCGTGTATCTAGGCATATTTTTTGTATTATTTAAATAAATATAACAATAAGATTAATATTCACTTTCCATAAATAATAATTGACCGTAAACAACAAAGTACAGACCCGACGATTACTGTCAGTGGGACATTAGAAAAAGACGTGAGACACATTGCCGCTACGAAAGATAGTCTGCATCCTAGTTTGAGTGGTGTCATTTCTCCCGATTGATAGGTCGTGCTTGTTCGTAATCTTAACACCAACTAATCAAATTTTGTGAACTAAAGATTAGGGTTAACATTTGATATTTTGATTAGGATTAATCACAGACCTGCCTTTTTTCTATTTTTTCCAACGTAAGGTGTTAGAAGGACAATAACACTCGATGATGCACACCAAAAAGTTTTTACAAAAAATTTTCAAAATTCAACTTGAGACTTTATTATAAAAATTTATATGTTTATTAAAAAATATTTTATTGAAAATATATATGAACTATATAACTTTAAAAACTGAGTCACTGATAATAGTATATTATTAAACGAGCAATTTATGATAGCCATAATTCAAGATGGGTGACGTTTGCGTCACGAGCCGCAGGCGAGGGGCGCAAGTCACCCAAGTGAATTATGGCCATAAATTGCGAGTAGAATACTATACTTTGTCCACGACACTTAATTTATTTATTAATAAATAAAAGTCAGTAGCGATTTGGCATATTACTAACCTCAAAATGTTGTGGCATCTACTTCAAATAATTTGACATATATAGAGATGGGCGATACTGTAGAAAGTATCAATACAACGTACCGTTATAAATGTATTGTTTTAAAATACTTAATATTAGAAAATATCGTTATGAAAAGTATCAATACTAAAAATTACAATATTTTATAGATACGATATATGTCAGAAACAAATTTCCTGAACAAAATACACAGATTTAATAGTTTATTTCATATTGTACCCCCATCTCTAGTCGTGAATTATGAACCATAATACACTACAGTGTATTATGAACCATAATTCACGACAGTTGATATATGGGTACCATATACCTTTAGTTAGGAGGTAAAATATTGACTTATTTTTAGGTGGTCGTGGACAAAAGTATTTTTATTTGATCTTCTATCTACTTCAATATCGATTAAATGGTGTTGTGTTTATTAGGATGTCATAAAATGGAAAAACGTAATGAAAGTACATGTTGTACAGCTCCAAATCTCTCTGAAATCCTGAATATCTTGTATTTAATTTTTTATAAAAGCCTGCTGTTTGTGTTTGTCCTCTTTTTTTGAATTGATAAAATGAACATTTTTTTGGCGAAAATAAAACGAAAGATGACTGGGAAAGTCAAAGTCAAAAGTCAACTACAAGAAAGCTTAGGGACGAAAAAGTGTATTTTCAACTTTGATGTATATACATGAGATTGAGGTTTTTAAAGTCAATTCTACTTAGGAAATACGTGAAAGAGAACCATTAAAAGCATTAACGAAAAAAAAAACATCAAATGAAACTGGTAAAAGATATACGGAACAATTTATAACGTGAATATAATGATTGATTTGACGTAAGCATGTAGCAATTTTTTTACAGATATAAAACTTTTTAATAGCACAAATGAGCTATGAACCATAAGCATATATTATTGCATGACAGCGTCTCTCGTCAACATATTATCTGCCCCAAAACATATTTAAAATACGGAGAAATCGCAATTATTCCAATTTGTTGCTATTCTTTTCTACAGGAGATCTATTACCACGCATAATACTTGTTGTGGTGTTCTTGGTCCAGATTTAAGTATGGTTTTATAGAATTTTGATTGCTATGACCAGACATTTTCAGCCAATTGCTTCAGCAGCACATTTGGTTCATTCATTCATTCATTATAATTATTTCAACAGGTACATTCTCGTACCCTTTGTCAGTTTCATTTCTCAATTTCGTTACGCCGACTTGGAGTGCGATAAACACTTTTTGTACGAGTTGCATACAATATTTTTTCTACATTCATGTAAAGTCAAAAATTGTCTTATTTAGGTTGCTCTAAATGGACTGAAATGGCAACGATTTGAATGTTTATGTTTGTCATGATGACAAAACGCTGTAGTAAAATGACAGATGAGTGCACTAGAGC
This sequence comes from Galerucella pusilla, assembly GCA_910591695.1. Lineage (NCBI taxonomy): Eukaryota > Metazoa > Arthropoda > Insecta > Coleoptera > Chrysomelidae > Galerucella > Galerucella pusilla. The sequence continues at coordinate 129,837 of CAJUYI010000372.1, forward strand.
AATAAAGAACTAGTTTCTCCACTAAATAGAGTTCAGTAAAGATTTTTTTTGCGAGGACGTAGCAAAACTATATTTTTGGAGCCGTAGTTAAAAAATCTTTGTGTAGTGTTCGTGTTCACGATATTTAGATAAAAAGCTCATTTTTTTAAAACACGTTAAGTCTTGAAGTTTTCGTATTATTGAGAAAGTGAAGTTAAACTTGAAGAAACCGTGGAATGGAGTTTGATTTTATGCTATAGACACTTACTCCTTTGAACATTTTTAATAGACCTGTCAGATTGATATAATCCGTTTTCAAAAAAAATGAATAAAATTATAATTAATAGTATATAAAAAATTGCCCGTGGGCTGCTGTTTATATTTCTGAAAGGAGTAATAAAACTAAAACTAAACATTGCAAAATTGCTAAACTGTTTTTCATATTCTTATTGAAAATTAAATATTTTTTGCGAGTGCTAAGATAAATTTTCAAAGCACAGACTATCGTCGATTGAGATACATCAAAAAAACATGTATTCTGAATGCATCAACAACAGTGTTTAACGATAGCTCTGAAACAGATCAAAGCAAAGCAAACCCGAAATTTTGCTTCGTAGATTCTATAATAACATCCAGAATTTAATTAATTCCTTCGTAACTCGAAGTGTGTCTATGAACTATATGCATGTAGATGACGCGTGGAACAAGAGCTCTGTTACACAAAAGGAAGTAATCCCAATGGTGAATGAATAATTTAATTAGAAAGAATTATTTTTTGAACGATATTATAGGCAGAAGTTGCACTGATCAGGGGAGAGTTATTAAGGCAAGACTTCAAGAAAATGTCCATATACTACTACTACATAATGTACAGACGAGCCTTGACCTAGCCAAACTAAAGTTATGGTTCCGGCACTGAGGCCACTGGCAGGCCCATTGTGCCATTCCTGCTACCTAGACATCCATGAAGCCGAGCCCTTTAATAAAGGCCACAACCTTTTTCAGTGGATGCTTGCTTGTGTCTCCAGGGGCAATGACAGGGACTCCGAAGATTCGCCTGCGTAATACAGCCCAGTGTGGACACTCTAAGAGAACATGGACTGACGTTTCATCAGTCATGCCGCAACCCCTACATAGGGAACTTTCCTCTACTCCTAGGTTGTAGAGGTGCTTCCTCACACAGCAGTGCCCTGTGCTCCTGCTATCTTCCTTAGCCTACTTCTTGGTAGTTCAGTAGATGCCCTGGCGTGTCCATCAGTCCATCCCTTCAGTAGAAGTTTGGACTGTCTAGGACCCTGCAGAGCATTCCAATGAGCGAGGTGCTGGTTCCTCAGCTAGTTCCTCGTCACCTTGCGTATTGTTTGTTTTGTTAGGTCGACGGTCGGGCCCGGGCCGCAGAAAGGAGCTGCCGCCCCTTCCGCAGCCAGTGCATCCGCCATTTCGTTGCCTTCAAAACCAGAGTGGGCCGGAATGCATTCTAGCCGCACTGTGTTCCAACTTGCAAGATCAGCAAGTCGTTCTCGACATTCTTCAGCAAGTCCTGAGTTGATGGTATATCCACTCTGGGCTTTAATTGCTGCCTGACTGTCGGTGTATATGGTTATGCGTCGATCCACATAACCTCTGTTCTGTCACCAGAGCATGAGCCATCTGTGAACCAGACAGTCCCATGAGGCTGTGTATTCGTCTCTTTATCCCAGGATTCTCTGTCCCGGATCATAGCCCTGTGTGTAATGTAGTATATACTCCAACAGTTCTACTTTTCCGGATCTCCGTCCAAGGAATCAGCATATATTCACTAAGCATTATTGTCTTCGTCTCTGATGAAGGGTTCAATACAAAAAACAATGAAAGCATGGAGACGACCACAACGATTAGCTGTTGAGCATCAGGGATAGCAGCAATTATTTACACTTTTGATGTCAAAGTTTAGTTTAGTTTAATACTATATTACAACGCCTTAAACATTTTTTTGAAAAATAGTTTCCAAAGAACAAAAACCGTTCACTCAAAAGCAACAACTTCTCTGGCTATATGCCACGGCAGATTAACCTTAGTAAGGAAAATGTTAATACGTTAAGCCCCAGGGTATAAAAGCGTGACTTTCATTTTGAGCCAGACCTTTTTTTTAATTTTGTTATTAAATTATATCAGTTTTGCTACCTACGTACGCAATGATTTGAAGCTCTGACCATTTTTTATGAAAAAACAGTGTGGCCACGTCAGGTGCACACGGTCTGTATAAAAAATGTTTTTTTCTTATTAGACCTTTCGATAGATACCGCTTGATAAGGGCGTCGCCAGCTTATGACTAAGGGGGGCAATGGGGCAATATTATGGAGGATAAAAAATATGAACGCCGAGAGCATGAAGCGTTACACTTTGGAAGCCTTTGCCTGGATGACGATTGTAATAAGAACGGTTCTAATATCAATGTATAAACCTTCACAAGCCCTCGACAGCACAATAACTTTTAAACATAGTAATTTATTTTAAGAAAGATAATATTTAATTAAAACACAACCTGTGGTGATTTTTTGCAAAACTTTCAACCACTTTATCATTTAAATTAATCAGGTTTCTATTGATTAAAGCTCTATGTACACTCATCATGGCCAGACTATTGAGGCGATCTTCTGCCATGGTGCTTCTTTGCCATGTTTTTAGTCTTCTGAGGGTGCTAAAGGATCGCTCTACTGTGCGGGTCGTGCATGGTAAAGCGATCAAAATTTTCAATGCTTTTACCGTTTCGGGAAAGAAGGAATTTATTAATAGGTGAGGAAGTCAATTGCTCGTACTTTGGTCGCTTTGCGGCTAGCTAAATTGAATCTCTGGGGGGTGAACTGCACCCCCGCTTGCCCCTCCTTAGTGACTCACTTGCCGTTTGACACTTATTCGATCGAGATGACTAGCATCAACTTCAATTATTGAGGGGGGGATCCTTAGTCGTTTAAAGAGGAGAACGTTCCTTTTATACTCCCACTTACCAACGACAACCTTTGTGTTGCGTTGTAAGGATTTAATTTCCCCATCTGTTACAGCTTTAGGAGTGTGCTTTCTATTAGCACGTAATGTACCTACAAAGTATGGTTACGGCTTAACTCTGGAGGCTGTTCTTTACCTTTACAGCATTTCTTCAACCTTTCGTGACACAACATTCAAAAGTTGGAGTCCGTAACTTACACAAAATAAATTACGGTTCTCTCGGACCAAGTCAAATTTCTTTTTTTTTAAGATCTGTGCTTTCTAAATCACCATGCAACACCACAGAAATTATGTCCCCTAGATGAGCGGGTAAACATACAATGCGGTTCCTCCCACCACCTCAAATTGAGTAGCCGAAGTGCGCATGCGTCCAAGTAGCCTTTAACCTTCTATTCGATGTGACAGAATGTGAGCTGATTAGCGCAGTTGGTAGGATATTGAGCTTACAACTCAGGTTTCGTAGGTTCGAAACCCGGTTAGGTGCTTGGTTTTTTTGTTTTTTTTATTTTCTATTTCTTATTTTTTTTATATTTTTATACATAGTTACACATTACTCAACCGGGTTTGGGCCTGGGTTTTCTTGTTTTTTTTTTAGTTTTATATTTCTGATATTTACATATTTATTTCAATATTGTTATGTTACTACTAAATTTGGCAAATTCTTGAGTCATGCGCAGTTGATGGAGCCCCATTGTATGTTTACGCGCTCCTTCCCCTAGCACAGCAACAGTCGCTTGTACACGATTATATGCTGTGCACCAGTGTGGTACCCATGGGGATTAACGTTTAAGAATGCGATATAATAGTGACATCCCCACATCTAACCACAAACCAAAATTCTATGCTGGCAAAAACCCATCTCGGTTTTGTAGTTATTCACTTAAATATAGTTTCATGTGAAGATTGTCATCTTAGTAAAGCGTGTTATCAATAGGTGTCAAAGATAATAGTATAACTATGCTCTCAGAGCTTCTGAGCAGATGATATATACCTTTGTACTAATGAGGCACAAATATGACGAAGCCGATGTTATCCCTTTTAATTACAAAACAGAATGGTTGGTTATTTATATCGTGCAGATATCACAACCCCAACAGCAGAGCATATTATTTGTGCCTGCCCCATCGCGGCTCGAATCAGGTATCTGAAGTTTTCAAGGTCTCTCTTTCGCCCTCGGAACTGAAATATTATTCACCAGATAAACTCATCGGCTTTGTTAAGAAGCTGAATTTGTTTGGTGAAATTTGGATACGTGTGAGCCACAATAGACTCCAACATAACCTAAACTAACCCAGCCCCGTTTAACTTAGAAGTGTACTTCAATGTCTGTCGGGGCATATAGCCCGAGAAATAGTTGTTGTTTTTAGTGAACGGTCTTAGAAAAGTATTTTCAGGAACTTTGTAATGCGTTATAATAGTATATCAAAATATTATCTATGACATCTATTGATAATACGTTAATCAATTATTTACGGGAAACTGTAATTAAGGTTACGCTAACTTGGCAATGTGTTTAGATGGAATTCAGCATCTGACTCTCAGCATACTTAATATGCTTTATGCTTAGTTCCAATCGTTGAGCCCGGATGAACACGGCCATTAATATCAATTTAGATTTATAAATTAGATCATAATAATACACTGTTAAATAATAATAAAGTTTGTATAAAAGAAAGTCAGAGATTTCTTAATCCCAGTAACTGAACATTTTGTTTCCCAAATAAAAAAGTATCCATTAGTCAATTGTAAGTGTAAAAGCAATATCAAATATCGGAAATTTGGTTTCCACTTCAGAGGTTCAATATTTAGTTGAAATTGAATAAATTAATTCCCATGGAAGGGTGACATTATTTATAAGAAAATATTGATGAAAATACTTTCCTATACAAAGTACATGGAAAATAGTTAGTTGTATATTTATTGGGTTCATATTTACTAAAACCTAAAATATCTATTGTGTTCCCAATCATTCTAATTTATTTTTTTGTCTACAATATCTGTCGTAAAACTCTACTATCCCGAACATAGCCTGCCAACCACTTAATACAATAAACTAACAAAGAAATATGCGGTTGGAATGATTCAAAAACATTTAATTGCATCATACCCATCGCAGATTCCTACGTTTTCCATTTTCCTCGTTGATTTAAAATTAAGCAATAAACGTACAAAAATAAAAAAACTGAAATTGAATTTGCTGAATTTTACATATGCAAATATACGTTGGACAATAGAATAAAAACGAAATTACAACCTACTAAATAAATAAAACTCCAAGTATAAAACAATATTGTCAATTTATTTTTATGGTTTTTCAAATTTATTACGGAAGCTTAACAATTCAACATCACATTTTCAATAGTTGATTTAGCAATTCCTATTTTATTTGAAATATGTTTCGGATATTTAAATATTCAATAGCTACAGGAACCATTAAATATGTTTTATATAATATGACAATTTAAGCCTTTTATAAAAATAGCAAACAAAGGATTTTTCATCATGACACCAATTTAGGCGAATTGATAAAATGTCGGCAAAACAAGTAGGTACAGAAAAATGTACAGTAAGAACGCACGTAGTAAGAACCATTGGTTAAAAAACATTATCATTTATCATTTTTTTCATGTATCGAAAAATGCTGTAGGTATACGTTTTTTTTTTGGTGCGAAGCTACTCATTTTTGGAGAAAGAATCAGCAAGAAAACTCCAGATGAATTTTATAAAACAGGAAAGATCAAAAACTTTTAATTTAATTCAGATGCCCATCATAATTATTTGAAAATTCTTCTTCCCAATTGACGTCATCCCTCGCCATGTTCTCAGCTGATCACGGACAACCTTCAGAAAGATGGATGGAAATAGCTACTAATTAAATTATAAGTCCAGAACAAAAGTATGTAAATTGGTTTTTGTAATCACTAGTGTATACTTATTAGTTGGATACCATAATAATTTAAAAGTGTAAAAAGGAATGTTATCGTGTTGTATTATTCGGTTCGATTTTATATAAGAATTTAGTGTAAATTTTGTCCGGTGACAGAAATTCGTCACGATGACCTCCTTGGAAAAGGTCAATTCTTTTGGAAGCTAAATGGCCAGGACACGTCCCAAGTAACATGTTGGTAACCGTTTAATTACCAAAATGTTATATTATTGGTTTATATCGGTTTCACGGAAAGCTTTTTTGTTTTATTAGACAACTCTGGAATACCAATTTGCTTATATTACTAGTTAGTTCTATTATATTGTGATAAAAGCGATCTTAGAACATAATTAGAAGACCTCTATATAACAGTTTTTTAACTGGTTCATACACCTTTCTATGATGACCATTAAGCAATATAGAAGCATATTCTTCACACTTTTAAGTACATACTTTATAGTATACTTTGTAAACGTTTATATAATCGATTTATATGATAGTTTGCTGATTTAAGTAAAATAGCGTTGATAAACTCCACGGGATCAGATGTCGTTTTCTGACAATTATTTAGAAAGGGACATGTGATACTTTTATAAAATATTGTAGCTCAATAGCGGTGCTATATAACAAGTTTAACCTAAGCTTGAAAAGTTCTGTAAGTGCCATTCAATTAGTACATTGCCATCATGAGTGAGATCCCAAAAAATGGAAAAATATTAAGAAAAGTGGTAACTTTAAACGCAAGGTAAAAGGTAAAATTGCTAATATGAGGGAAAAAATTCAAATGATGTCTAAGTTAAACTATCAGTTCAGAACGAAATTAAGATCGTGGGCAGTAAGTACGGCATAAGTAGAAGCATACTGCTCTGAAAGAACTCTTAAATATTGTTAACAACCGATTGTCAAGTGCAGCGTTACCGAAGGATCCAAGAACTTTTTCACAAACACCACCTAGCATAAGTGTAAAAAAAATTGATTTGGGGGAATATTGGCATAACGGGATTGAAAATCCAATAAAAGCGGTTTTAGTCAAAGATATACCACCTACAATTTCAAAAATTGTAGTTTTAACTATTATGGAACGATTATATCCCCTTTTAGCGAAATAGGAGAGTAGACTTGGTCAGGACTAACTCCAATTCCCACTGCTCTTGATGGAGGAGAAACCAAGTGGCGGCTCATGCCGGTTAGAAAAAACAGTGTTGACAAACGTTAAGTTAATTCCCCAGATAGATACATATAATAACTTTGAAAATAATAAATAAAATGTCACCAGAGGAAGAGATAAATTATAGACTACAGAAAATTTTAATTAGGGACCTACAGTTATTAACGAAAAGTATTTTGCTATTATAGACATTGTATTAATACAAAATGTATAACTATATCAGACTTGATAATAACCGGCAAGTAAATCGGCAACACCGATTATTTGTAAAGAGGCGTTAACTTAAATTAAATACATTTATCAAACTATCTATATTAAGGAGTTAATAAAGTAATATAAGCTCTTAAATTCCTTTCACAAAACTATTGAACTAGCCGTTTGCATTTTCTCATACCCATTACCGCCATATTGCAATCTAATTGCGAGAATTCAATTTTGATTGAAAATGAATAATTCTGAACAATTTTATAACAATTATGTACCAAAATAAGCTGCTCTACTCACAGAAATTAGTTTTGTCTGGAAGACTGTAATTATCGCTTTTAAAAAAACATTGTCAAATAAATTAATACTTCAGAAAAATTTTTATTTTTGATAAAATAACGGGCGCGTTGTGTTTTTTCGAGGTACCGTAATCTATTTTCACAGTAAAATTTGCTTCGCATGCCAGTTTTCAGGTACTCCTTCCTGTGTCCCTTTTCACTATATCGCCGAAGTTAAGATAATGAAGTAGTGTGCGATAGACGCCATACCTACTTAAATTGGCGAAGCAGATTGACAGTTGCATTACTTTTGAATACATAATTGATGTTTCTATTATTCAGCAATATTGAAGTTATATAAGTATAATGGTTTCTTCTGAAAATCTTGTTTCTGATGATGTAGTTGTTAACGTCGTATAAATGGTATTTTAACTTCTAAATTACCTTTATGTGGTCCTTAAACAGTCACTTCATAAGAGTGTCCATAACTACTGCGGTTTGGAGGTCAGGATATATAAACGTCGTATAAAGGGTATTTCAAACCTCCATGAGAATATCATAGAAGTACTATAGAACAGTTATAATGCAGTTCCTCGTAATACCCTTATGAAATGGTTGCCTAACGTGGGCCTATTTAAAGTTTTATAAACAGCTGAATAAGCTCTGTATATATGCTTATTTCACATTTTAAGGCACCATTTACCTTCCAAACATGATTTTATAAAGGTGTTTATAACTTTTATATATCAATTTTTGTTACTTGGGGTATTTTTGACTATATCTGGAAAGGGAGCGTTCTCGGTAACATGCCCAGGAAAAACAGTTCACTTAAACTCCCGGAAATTGTATTCTTGAACTCTGGAGAATGTTAGAGAAAAGACAGTAACAGTGTAAGGTGTTACTGCGTATTGCAGTGTAAATTAATGTACCAAAAGGTATGTGGAAGCTTAGGAACCGAAATAAGAGAAGAAGAAGACCAGGGGAATTTAAAATATAACCTCAAATTTCAGTTTTTTGGGGGCTGGTCATGATTCTTAAGGAGTAAAACAAACTAATAATAATAATTGATAAATAATAGTATCTTTTATGACATTAGTTGCAGCAAAAAATCAACAAATCGTCAAATTTAGGCATTTGAGTTTAGAAGCAACTGTGGGAGCTCTTTTTCTCCTGGGTATGTATGTATGTATGTATTTTGGAGTGACATTCACTGAGACCTAAAAGATCTATTGTGCCTTCTCTCACTTACTTCTACTTAGTTCCTGAAGAAAGTCTCAGAGACTCTAGTAGATCCCTTAGTCCTATTTCCCAGAGGAATTTTAGGATGTCTGCAGGCTTTAGCTTGGGTAAATGTTCCTCTTCTATCCAGTAATCTCCTAGGTGCTGTGCTCTATAATTCTGAAGTGCTGTGCAGTTGGAAAGTATGTGGATGGAGGTTTCTTCCTCCACTATTTTGTGCTTTTTCAGATGCCCATTCAGGCGACAATGTCCCGTTAGAATCCATGTTAAAAATCTTAGCACAGTTTTTCTTTCCAATGGTCAGATCTTCTCTTTTTCTCGGCTTTATCTATCTCTTCCAATATTACATTGAGGCTGATTCCGCAAATGGGTTCAGGCCCCCAGAAAGGTATTTCAGTCTCCCTTTTTGCTAGTTCATCTGCATCTCCAGTGTGTCCTGGAATCCATAGTGTATATTGTTCTCGCCTAGTTCATAGGGTTTGTCTAGGCATTCCCACACCATTTTGGAACTGACTATTCTCCTGAGTAAGAGGCGGGTAGCTTAAAATTCCTGAAGACGTTTATTTCACCTCCACTTAACCCCACAAATCAAGAGGTGATTTGTGATAGAACCGTTATAGGTATCTTTCGCGCAATTGCTGTATTTCTGTCGCGTTTCATCTGATTATAGCATCGTTTTTTGGGCGGTACATGAAATAGCTTCTGAAAGAGATGATAAAGTTGATGTGTCCATCTCTAATCCAAACGACAGTTATAACAAAAAGAATATCATTATCGATTTCGAGGTTAGATCAGATATCAAAATTCAAAATCCAGGGAAGCAAGCCTTACAAATCCTACTGAAATAAAGGTCTGTCATCGTTTTCAAGGTCGCAGGCTATTTGACGTCACGAAGAAAGGGTGACATCACGTTCAAAGCTAGCTTGTCTCACTTTTTATAATCTTTTTAGGATAGAAATTCAGCTGCAAAAAGAATAAAAAAATACTAGGACATTTTTTATCAAAATTCTTCAATTTCAAGCAATAAAAAAGACCCATTGCTGTGTAATTGTCTGCCAAGGACTCAATATACCTGGAAAAAGTTCGACTGTACTACATATATTGAAATGATAAAAATATCTATCTCCGTTAATTAAACATTTTCACTCCATTTTGTCAAAGTGTTAAAATCGATTAACGATCTACTTCTCGAAATTTAATGTTAAAAAGCTTTTTAAAACGTCCTTCATATTATTTTGGTCCTTCTCTCACTGAAAATCAATTTTATATCTAATGGCACTTATAAGTCAATTATCATACCGATGTTTGTGAAAGATCTGAATGATTCAAGTGGGTATACAATTGTTTCAAAACAGTGGAATGACAATCATAAATCACTCCGAAAACAAATGGTTTCCAACTTCTGCAAGTATTTCTTCTGAAATATATTGTTTTTAAATTGACTGTCAAAATTTTTTCTCACATTTCTATTACAAAACTTATAGCTCTTTTACATTTTGTGAAATTAACACGTATGCGGACCGACTCTAGTGCGACCATAGATAGATAAGGAGTGCGACGAAAAGACGATCTGTCATTTTTGAAGTCCCAACCTCCTAACACCATCCTCACTTGAAAATAAATCATTTTCTTAAGGAGACGAACCGATATTCGATTCGAGACGGTATTCGAACTTGTCTACACCAAGTGGCGCGGAATTTGCAACGGTGGTGGCATAGCAGAACCTTGCATGCACGGTTTTTTCTTCTGCCGCTAGTTTTTAGCTTAAAATAAATATTGAAGAAATGGCGTAACAATATCCTATTGGTAATTACCTGAGTAACTTCTGACTACTTCTCGAAAGAGGTGAAATACCTTGGTATTACCCTCGACAGGAAACTAACATGGAACTCTCACCCACACAGCAGAGCAAAAAAAGCCTATGTGCCTTATGAGCAGTGTCGAAAGACAGTGGGACGCACATGGGGTCTGTGACCTAGATCTACACTGCAATAATAAGACCCATGTTAACGTATGGAGCAATTGCAGAGGGACCGAAGCAACAGCCATCCAAAAAGTATATCAAATACAGCGAATGGCTTGTTTGAACATCACAGGAGCCATGAGAACAACACCAACCGTGGTTATGGAACTAATTACTGGTCTGACTCCTCTGGACGACCAATACGTCAAGGGGGTTGCGTTAATGGCCATGGTACGATTGCGCACGGCTGGTGTAAACCCACTAAGTAGGAGTGGGCCAATTGAGGCTAAGCCTATGGCAAGAAGCGCTTACTGCGCTACTTCTGTTGCAGGCAGTCAATGATGCAATTGAGCCCAGGTTTGTGTTTAATAAACCCTAAAAAATACAAATAAAACAGAACATAGAGTCAAATGCTTTAAATGCAATACGCGTATATACAGATGGCTCAAAAATGAAAAAAGGGTCAGGATGTGGAGTTTATTCTAGAGCACTAAGGCAAAGGATTAAGTGAGGAATGGGAAACAATGCCAGCTTGGTTCAAACCGAACTGGTATCTCAATTGCCACAAAAGAACTAACCAGAAAAGGAATTTTTGGCAAAAACATAACAATCTGCACTGAAAGTAGATAAGCCCTATTAGCCTTGAACAGACAACGTGTTATATCGGGGCTAGTACTAGAGTGCCACCAAGATTTAGCTAACGCCTTTTCAGATAACAATATTATCCTGAGGTGGGTTAAAGGGCACGACAAGAGTAAAGGTAATCGCATTATCGATTCTTTAGCAAGGGAAGCGGCTGGACTAAAAATGTTAGTGCACAGTGACACCTACGGCCTAACGACTTCGACAATTGCGGAACTAGCCAAACGATAGACCCATGCTCAATCCCTTAAGAGATGGGATGGAATCAAAGGATGCAGTCTTGCCAGGATCACCCTGGGCGACCATGGGAAGCTGGCGCCGAAGAAATATTTGGCGATGACCAGGAAAAACCTTCGTGCAACAGTAGGACTTCTGACTGGCCACTGTCAACTAAAGAAAGACCTCCATACTATGGGGCTGGTGGACACACCTCTATGCAGGATTGGTGAACAGGAGGATGAAACTGTCAGGCATGTCTTATGCGAGTGTACGGAGCAATCGTCAATAAGAGAGTGTGTGTTCGGTGAGTCTTGGCTCGCACTTGCTGATATAAAGGAGATGTCTCATGGTGACCTGTCCACCTTCCTGGGAAGGACAGGATGGATTTAGAGGACAACTCGTCGGTAGGATGTACAATGAGTCACATATGGCCTAAGTGCTGTGAGCCTACACTCACCCTCCCTACTCTACAGATACAGATACCTGAGTCATGAAGACAATAACCGATTTTGCCACTACTAGCTGTGAGGTTGAAAGTTATTGCTTCCTGAGAAGTTGAATTTCTCCATTAGCGGTAAATAATTTTCTATAATTAACCTAGTTCTTAGCAACTCTAGAATCTTTTCGAATTTACCACCTCCGCTTTTGCGGAACTTCCAGAACAGTCAGGAATATTACTCTGTTATGGAATCTTCTAGAAATGTCGAATTCGCCAAAATTTATAGTTCACGACAGGACCGGCTTCTGAATCACTGAGTTCGTAACAATAATATACTATTAAGAGGTAAATCCAAATGCATTTAACCCTTCAATACGTCACTACGTTTGACATTTTTATTCGCGTTAATTACTCTTCTCCCGAGATGAATAAATACCGCGGTTTCAGTTGTCAATTTGTCCAGAGATTCAAATGGTCAAAATTTTTAATTGTAAGTGTTGTATTTGTCCGATGTATAGAGAACTACCTACTGTGGACTTACAATATATAAAGTTATGATAATCTTCACTTCTCGTTATTCCTACCTTTACCTTGAAATTGACAAAAGGTGGTCATGTAACATTAATTTGTGCTTTAAGCAATCGACAACTTCCCTAAATTTAGGACACTGTGATCGAAAAGGACAATGATATGTTCTGACAATACTTGAAAACGCTGAGAACAGTCTAAAACGATAAGAAAACGGACAATTCGACCTCATTTTATCCAAATACTCCCGATTTCACGTAATTACAGCCCGAAACGGTCAACGGTTCTCGAAATATGTCAAAAAACACTCAAATCCACTTGAAAAGCACACAAGAAGACTAAATATCTTCTGTATGTTCCTTGTGGTATATTATTCATTATTTTTTTAATTTCTTGGGAAATTAAACCACAATATTTTCAAATTCTTTATTTCAACGTTTCGGTAGCGTTCCAGCTACCGTTGTCAAGAAAAAATATGTAGAAATTAATTTTTATCCCTAACTGACACAACAGAAAAAATTTTACAACTAGACAATCAAAAATTATTTTGAAGTTTAAGACTGCAAAATTTTGTTATCCCTAAATTTAGGACACTGTGATCGAAAAGGACAATGATATGTTCTGACAATACTTGCAAATAATAAAATATATGATTTCGTTTTAGGTTGACATCCCATGGAATAACATCACCACGCCAATATGCATCAGAAGACGAGCCGAATGGATAAACGAATATCTCAACGAAGACGTTTATTTTGTGACCTATTTCATGTTCCGGATATTATTTGTTCATTTACTTCCATGTATATCATTAGTTATCCTGAATTTACTTTTATTTAAAGCTCTAAGAGAAGCCCAAAAAAGAAGGGACATACTGTTATCATCCAAAAAGAGTCAAAAGAATGAATGTAAAAAATTAAGAGATTCAAACTGTACAACGCTCATGCTTATAGTAGTCGTCACGGTGTTTCTAGTAGTGGAAATTCCGTTAGTAGTGGTAACTATCTTGCATATAATATCCAGCACAGTTTTCGAGTTTCTGGACTACGATGTAGCCAATACATTAATTTTGTTCACGAATTTTTTCATCACATTAAGTTATCCCATAAATTTCGCGATATACTGCGGTATGTCCAGACAATTTAGGGAAACTTTCAAAGACCTATTCATCAAGGACATTGGAAATGCCAGAAACGGTTCTTCCAAGTATTCCATCGTGAACGGTCCTAGAACTTGTACTAACGAAACTGTTTTGTAAAAACGTAGAACACTCAAATAATGAAAATATATGACGCTTAATAATTGGACTTAATTATATTTTGTACATTCTGTATATTTATACATTGTGTTTTTCTGTAAATAGATCTGATATACAATGGTGTGTATTAAAAAAAATCAGAGTTGCCAAAGAAGAGATACACGTGTAGGTCAAAAATAGTTATCGTCACAGGGTGTCCCAGGAGTTCTTACCGAAAACTTGGGAGGTGATAGAAAGACTGAAAACAATGATGGTATTCCATATAAAATTTTTTCTTTACGCCCTTCGTTAACGAACTATAGGGCTCTAAAGTTGGGATAATATTTTAACCGTTAATAAACACCATAATTGCACTCTTTTTGGCGTGATATACAAGTCTACAACATACTTATGAACTCAGGTAAACTCAGTTAAATGGTGGATGCGCCTTTTTTTTGTAAGTGAAACTTTTTTCAGTTATAAATGCAACAATTGGCTTTTGTGAACATTTTCAGAGATATCAAGTCCTTTTGTGACATCTCGATAACATTAACGGTTTAAGAGATACGGTTAATTTTATGTCGCACAGAAAAACCTTTTGGCGCATTCACATTTATTTTGAATGTACGATTACAGGAAGCATCCTGTATTATTAAGAAATTGGTGTAATTTTTTTAAACCATTTTGACTTTTTTGATGTCGTTAATTACTTGGTCACCGTCCATAAATTTCAATAAGTCTGCTTACTCTCGCCGAAACCTAAAATCGTCCCCTCCTGTCCTCGCGCATCCCTTGCCCTGCCGGTTTGCCTCGAGTGCCCACCGGGTGGGCTAGCTAGTTTAACAGAGTATCTTCAATTGAATAGTTCGCAGTGTTGATACGAGTTCTACTGCGCGAAATAAACGTTTTATTTGAACCTAGTTTTTTGAGCATCAAGTACTGTAATAATGGCTTCTCACCGATCTTATTGCTCTGTTTCTGTCCGAGTTTATTCGAATTTAGGTTAGACTGTCGTATAATAATTATCTCAGTTAGGGTTCCAATATTTGCCTTTCAAGTTTTAATATATTACTTACAAAAAACTATTGGTTTTTTCCTAGTAACAACTGCATTTTGAAATTTTTATTTGATAGTACAGGTGAAATTTTAGTATATATTCAATAGTAAGGCACAAAAAGTTTCAGAGGTGGTACTCAAATAATTATCTGTTATTATATTTTTATAAAATTCCGTCAAAAATAATGCTGAAGATTTTTATGTCATTTCTAGAATTAATGCTGTTGGAATTTTGTTTAATATGGATTATTTCCAAAACATTTCTCACCTTATCGTTTTTTTCCTTCGCGAGAATTTTAGTTTGGTCATAGTTAAATGCATGTCCTGTTTGTTATCTATGATGTGAGAGTGCTGTTACATCTGTTTTGGAGTATTTGTGAACTTGTAATCTTTTGCAGATATTGTTTACTCTGGCCAATTTACTGGAGCAATCTTGGCAAGGAATTTGATACACTGTATGTGTTTGCTTGTGTTCATTTATTTTTGGTTCTGTGGAATCTACCCACTCCTTTGTAAATTAAACCAACTGTTCCCAATTAATTCCATAATATATTAGAATTACCATTTTTTTTTAATATATTGTGAAGTTATCTGAAAACAGTTGGTTTCATTTACAAAGAAATAAATATTCATAAGTATTAAATATGATCAATATTTAACGCCTGTCCCTCGTAGACATACTTCCGAGTAAACATATTGATCACGGTGCCGATTGACCCCCGTATAACACATTTTTGCTGTTATCTGCATGATTTATGACCGATCACAAAAAACGCGGTACATTTCAACAACTTCAAAGGAGTTACCAGACTTATTGAAATTTATGGACGGTGACTTGGTTACTCGTTTTTTCTAATCTGCTGAAACCAAATTGTTTAAGATTGAAAGCCAATGACGTTAAAAAAAATGATGTTGAATAATGCAGGTTCTTGCCAAACTAACCAATAGATTTGGAGGTAAACTAAGCCAGTTCACAGGGCTTTGTTACCTTATTGATGTAAAGAAAAAAGTTAATTTTTTTAGCAAAACTAGAAAAAAAAGAGAAAGCAATTTTAGGGCGCCACTAATTTTCTTTCCTAAAAGAAAATTAGAAAGAAAATCAAATCTAAAGGTCAGCTAACTTTTAATCTGTTAAAAAAAAAAAGAACTTAGTTTCTGTATAATAAATAAAACCACTACGTAAAAAAATGTATATAATTACGGTTTCGAAATTACAAAGAAAAATGGGTTAGTAAACAATAAGGATATATAAAAAAAATACTTAGCACAAAAAAACATATGAGGATGAAGATGAAGTTGAACTGGAACTGTTGATGTGCTTCTATGGACTGTATACAGGAAACGGTATTTGGGAAACTGTATCCAGATTACTTTATGTTTCAACAAAAAGCTTTTATCCGGTAAACTATATCCATAAACTGTTTGTCAGGAACTTAATATAGGTACTCCACTACTGTGTTCCAGGAACTTGTGTCCAGAGAACTGTGTTCAGAAAACTGTGTCCGGAGAACTGAGTCCAGAGAACTTTGTCCAGGGAACTGTGTCCAGGAAACTGTGTCCAGAGAACTGTGTCCAGAGAACTGTGTCCAGAGAACTGTGTCCAGAGAACTGTGCCCAGAGAACTGTGCAGTAATCCAGATGGGAACTTAAAAAGTTACGGCTGCCTATTAGATTTTGTGTAAGTTGTTAAAATTATTACTTGGACTACTGCACAGTTCCAACTTGCTATGTCTACAGACAATGAGAGAAGAACTGTCGGTACCTTTCTCATCCGTATTTAAAGACCATTCGAAATTTTAAATTTCGCGGTAAAATACCTCTTGAATATTGATTTTTGGTCTACTAGTTTATTCCACCACAAATCATAAAAGTGAAATAATTTATTAAATATTTGAATGAAATATTTTTAGGTAATATATAGACTATTCCACCAAAAATCAAAATTCTGAAGTCATTATTGCACATTTTTATTATCTGAAATGTTAACTAACAAAGTTAACGTTTCACTGCTAATGTAATGTAGTTATTCATTTTTCAGGGTTTTTACTTTTATTAAAGTAATGTTCGTTTTCAATAAAGTTCTTTATAGTTAAACAAAGTAAAAGTTTATATTTATAAATGTAGACTGCACCAATTTATTAATAATTTGCTAATAATACAGGATGCGTCCTGTAATCGTACATTCAAAATAAATGTGAATGCGCCAATAGGTGTGCAGTGCGACATAAAATTGCCCGCATCTCTTAAACCGTTAATGTTATCGAAATGTCACAAGAGGCCTTGATATCTCTAAAAATGTTCACAAAAGCCAATTATTGCATTTATAATTGAAGTTTTACTTGCAAAAAAATGGTGCGTCCACCATTTAAATTATTCGGTACCTGAGTTCACAAGAATGTTGTAGACTTGTATTTCACGCCAAAAAGTGTGCAATTATGGTGTTTATTAACGGTTTATTACCCATTTCCAATAAGCCATTTGATAATTGTAAATAAAAAACCATTTTTCCCAACTTTAGAGCCCTTTAGTTCGTTAACGAAGGGTGTAAAGAAAACATTTTATTTGAAATACCATCATAACTTTTAGCCTTTCTATCACCTCACAAGTTATTGATACGAACTCCTGGGACACCCTGTATACTTATAGCACAGTATAGGAACGAACCTTATAGGTAGAATACGGTGATTAAAAAAAATTTTTTTTTCTGAAAACTTTCTTGTAAGAAAAAACTATTCACCCTATATATACCCTAAACATAAAGAGCTAAAAACACTGTAAACCATAAAAAAACAGCTTCAAACAAAAGTGACTACTTTGAAATCGTATAAAGGCTTCTCCAAAAAACTGTGCAGCTCTGAACCTTTGTGCGTGTCATTGATAAAGTCAGTTGTCAGTTGAATACTCACCTGTGCCAGAGATAAGTAACCAACTGACAAGATGTACACGTCAATGCTACGATTTGGCTTTGCACTCAACCATTAGATGGCACTAGTGCTCATATGATTGTAGCCTTCGATCATTCATGGCCGTTTGCGTGGGTATTTTAAGGGACGCTTGAAGCATAAGGTTTCCTTAATTACTTGCACGGCAGTTTAAATCTCACTTAAAGTAGCTAAAGTATTACTTAAAGTAAGCCGTCGATATTCGAGGCTTAACAGGTCCTTAAATTCAAAGTTGCTATTTATAACCTCACTTTTAAGCACGTTCGTCACATTCACAGATTATATAATATGTCACATTCTAGGCTGATCATGGATATGTTTTTTGAAGAAATTTTTTGAGAAGATGATTCAGACGTTCTTGATATACTGGATTTTGGGTTTCCTAGACAATTTCGTACAAGAAGACATTATTTTGAAGAAATGGACGAGTTAAATTTTTTTTAAAAGATTTTGGTTGCACAAGGAGAGAGTTCTTGCCCTAATCGAGCATCGTTTAGAGTTACGGGTTGAGAAATAAATAAATTTTTGCTGCCAAGTGCAAATCGTAACAAACATTTATGTCACAGATTTACGCGACATTTACAGTGTCATACTATGGAAGGAAAGGCTAAAATTGACTGAATAATCATATTAAAATTTTCGAGTACCCAATAATTGAAATACTTATCAATACATTTTTCTTCACCTGTCCCAACCAGTATTTCACTCAAAATGGGATGGCTAGAACATAGTCTAGCTTCCTTTGGACTACTCTCTTCTTTTTCTGAATGATATTTTTCCATCGCTGAAGTTGATTTACATCTTGAGTAAGACAGAGAAGTAAATTTTCCTATTTTCCTTTCTTTTCTGTAATTTTATGAAAGTGACTTTAACAGTAAAAATTATTTAAAACGACAATTAGTTACCCACCAAAACATTTTAATACCCTTCACAAACAATAAATGAATAATTAACTTCAAAGTGCCATTAGATAAATATTTTGCATCCGGAGAAGGGAAAACCAAATAAGATAAAAAAACCTTTTAGAAATATCGCAACGAGAAATCGATTTTAGCACTTCGACGAACTGAAATTTTCATGTAATTTCCTATACAGAACAAAAGGTTGATAGCTCAGTTGCGCCTTATCATATTCAATTTTTTTTAATACTTTTGTTGTTATAGGAATCTTCTCTATGTTTCCTTTGGTGTAGTCATTATCCTTTTTGTTGATTTAGAAAATTAACAGAGATTCTTTGTTCTTACTTTTGAAGTCGTTCACAATACAGATAAAAATTCTTCCAATGCCTTCTGAAGCTCTGAGCTACCCTCCGTATAAAAAACATAGAGATAGTCACCTAGTGCAATACTTCCGTCCTCCTACACACTCATTTTTATTTATTGTGTATGATTAGACATCTTTCTTGATTTATATAAATCTAGAGAATGGATAAACTTCATTTGGATGTTCCAAGAACCTGTTCCAGAATTACAATGATGTAAACAAAAAAACACGAAATCACCAAAACATTCAATTTAAAATGTAAGAAATACAATACTGAAGAAAATCCATTGAAATCAAATATAATCCAAGTTTGTTTGCCATAATTATTTCACAATATCATTTAACAACTGGAACCTAAATGAAAATCCAGATATTACGAAATGAATAATAAAGAGTCCCATAGTAATACCATTTAATCTTCATCATATAAAATTACAACAAATATCTTTTCTTTGGTCGCATGACAATTTTATTCCACTCTGTAAAATATGTATGTTAAAATATTAGAATTACTGTTACAATGTTGTAGATAGATAGATAAGTATATTTATTTTTAAACATTGTCAATCATTTTCAAGAAATAACGAGCCCTAACTTGAAAATGATTGACATTATTATGTGCAGGGTATAAAACATTTCATTGGTAATCTAAAAAATACCTACCTACGTAGTTATAGCTTTTGGTTTTGTAGTTTTTTGTATTATATTTATGTATACCTAAATTATATGGAAGTTAATAAATGTTGAGAATAGTACATGTTTTATTTTAAAATTCATTAAGGGTAAATTTTATAAGAAATGGTTAAAAATTTCGCTATTAGGAATGCTTTAATCTATACATAGTCAAGATTAGGATTTAAATTTTAATAGATATGGTGTCTAAAGAGTTTTTCGTTATTTCAAAGCGTATTATACATACAGAATAGTAAAATGGTGTTAGCGGATTGTCTAATTTTTAACCATTCGTTAAAATTTAACATTGCACCTATAGATTCACAAATCTTGCATTATTTTCAATTATAATTTGATTGATGAACTTTATGGTCAATTTCATGTTCTGTAGGTTTGTGGTTATAGCAAATAAAGCAGATTTGACCCATGACAGCTTGATATTTTTAGGTTATCCGATCATTGGACGCCGCTATAATAGGGCATGTCCACCACAAACTTAAAAGTTCCTAAAGTACACAGTTTGCCTACTAACTTTCAGCAAATCAGAAGCTCGATTAAAATGTGCGGGAATACGTCATCGTTTCTGCCTAATTTAAACTTACTAGCATAAATCTGTAATTAGCCTTTCGGAGTTGGTAATTTGGTCCCCAAATATGACTTCACAGATATTTAGGAGGTAATTTGGTCCCCGTGGCCGGCAGGTATAATATTCCGTACAAATAATCTGGTCTCTATAGAATAAACATATTCCTATAAAGTTTCTTTTAGTTGTGTAAGTACGCTAAGTACTTAAGGGGTACTTTGACAACTATAACGCAAAGACTAGTATCTAAATAATAGAGAGAAATAAAACAACAATTTTCAGTTTTTATTTACCTACTATTTAATAAATGTTATTAAACGATGCAAATGTCAAAATTTGATACATTTGAATGATACACATGCTAGAAAATAAAGTCTGTCTATCTCACCGCTCTGGTATCTCTCAATGATATTTTCAATAAATTTCTGGCGATTTCTAACAGTAACGTCTCTAACTTTAGGTTTTAAGAATAAACTTTGCAATTTAACATAAATTTCAATTTTAAATTCATACAATTTCTCAAGAAATGTTATTAAATGAGGATGTGCTTTGTAGAAAGAGTCATTGAAATTTCGATGAAAAGCTTTCGCATGCATTTGTTATCCGAGTTAGATCTGCTGAATTTTTGGCCCACATTGTCGGCGGAAAATGAGATTGGTCATCAATATAGTTTTCGATCAAATAATCTGAATACTTTCCCAACCTTATATCGTCCGGTCTGTTCTCATTTAATTCGAAGGCAATGCAATCACCGACTTCATCAGGATCCAAATAAGTTAGACCAAGAGTTGAACGTAAACAACGGCCTATATCACTGTTTGCGTCATTGTATTCCGAAAGTAGGCCAATTGATTTAATTTTTCGAAACCATACCTGGGCAAGATGGAACCGGCAACCAATTATTTCGGCGGAAGGCCACACTTCCCGAACCGCTTTATGAATACCCATCTCAAAATCACACACAACTTGATTGATTGCTAAAACAATATTGATTTCGAAACACTTATCCAGAATCATTAGAAATAGTTTTTTGTACGTATCGGATGTCTTGTTTGATAAAAGACAAACCAACAGTGGTATGTAATGTCCGCTTAAAAAACCATGAATAGTGAACATTTGACAAAAATATTTGGTACAGAAATCAAATGTACCGTCAACGTAGATGCGTTCTGATTTTTCCAGTGCTTCGAGATTTGTTGTGCACGTAAAAACAATAATATTACTTGGCAAGCAATTGATAAAAAGATATTGTACGTCTTGAGAAGTTCTTACGTTGATCCAATTGAATACTTGATGTACGTCGTTAATATTCGTGGGAAGAGCTCTGTAGCTCTGTTTTAAATTTACTGTAGGTTCCATTACCAACAGTCCTACATGCGTGGTTAAAACATAAGACACCCCGATAACCTCCAGAGTCCTGACCAATATTTAGTCTAGAAAATGGTACTCTAAGATCACCAGCCTTTCTTGTATTGTGTGTATGTATCATGTTATTTCTAATATAATTTGTTTCATTCTTTTTTATATTCAGGGTTATGAGGTAAATATATAAACAGGGTAGAGTTAATATTGACAATTTTTTAAATAGGTCTTTACAGCTCACTCTATACCGTGTACCAGTCAGGCATCTTATGATTTTTTTTGCATTGTAAATGCTTTATACATAGTTAGTCGAAACAGCTGAGAACTGGGTTATATACCTGAAGCTTGGAGATGGGAAATAAGCTTCATTCCAAAAACTGGAAAAAGGGACACAACAAACCCCAAACCCTTCAGACCAATTAGTCTAGCATCGTTTGTGCTCAAAACGATGGGAAAAGCTATTGACAACCATATTAGAACGAAAATCCTAGAGAGACTACCTCTCCATACCCAAGTCAGCATGCTTACCGGGCCTCAGATCTACGGAGACTGCACTGGTACAACTGACGGAGGATATCGGAGGTGCTCTAGACAACCAAGAAACTGTAGTATGTGCATGTTTGGACATAGGAGCTTTTGACAATACTCCACATGAGGCTGTCAAAAGAGCATTGAACAGAAGAGGTGTAGACAGCACAACATCCAAATGGATGTCGGAACTGCGCTCACCACAAGAGTAGCAGAGACGAGAACGAGCAGAGACGAGAACGAGCAAAGACATTGTCTCCATCTGCACTACTAGACGATGCCCACACGGAGGAGTAGCACTCCTGTGTGGATTGACGGATCTTGGAGTATCCTGCCAAGGATATGGCGACGATTTTGTCATAACAGCCAGGGGGAAATTCAAAGACACCCTTTGTGATATTGTACGAAAGGGTCTAAACTAATTAAACTATACAAATAGCTGGTGTAGAAGTAAATGAAATAGCAGATGAAAAAGAGAAGATCTGATCATTGAAAAGATCTAGTAGGGCTTATACAATCAAAGACTCTTCTGGGTGACTACAACCTGTCGAGATCAAATGAATGCATAAGTCAAGGTAAAACTGCGCAGAGACTTTTAACAGGGATCCTAACGGGACATTTTCGCCTGAATAGGCACCTGAAAAAGCTCAAAATGGTGGAGGAAAAAAGCTCAAAATGGTGGAGGAAGAATGTAGGATTTTGTGGCATGGAAAAAAAAATCTCCATCCACATACTTCCCAACTGCACAGCACTTCAGAATCCTAGAGCACAGCATCTGGGAGATTACTGGATAGAAGAGGAACATTTACCCAAGTTGAAGCCTGCAGAAATCCTAAAGTTCCTCCGGGAAATGGGACTAAAGGAGTTATACTAGTTTCTGAGACTCTATTCAGAAACTAAGTAGAAGCAAGGAGGGCACAATAGATCTTTCAGGTTTCAGCCAATGTCACCCCAAAATACATACATACATTCACATTGACCCAGAATTCAATAAAAGACCATACAATGTTACATGACTTTTATTAATTTAAAGTTATTGTTGTTAACTTACGTTGCTGAAGATCTAATAACTTAAAACACAATGAACACTATTGATTGTCTTTCTTTTATAAATAAAATTACACGAAACTTCGATGAAAAATTACCATAAGCACCAAAAATAAGATGAAAACAACACTGACCAATGGTAACCAACAGATATGGTAGGCACGATGACACGCAATATGGCGGGGTCAGATGACCTTCAATAGTTTATAGGCAACTTATATACACCAACTGACAAGTTGACAGTCGCCCTGAGGATGAACAATAAATTATTTGGATAGATTTGTAATTTGTATTGGTTTAATCAGCCTTCTCATTATAAACACACATGTGCACCGATTGATAAGTTGACACTAATGACAGTTGTCCCGAAGATTAACAATATTCAAAGATTTTTTTATTTGGTTGTTTTGTATTGATTTAAATATTCTTCTTATTATAAACAGTCAAATAGTTTTAAAAATACCTAAGCCAATAACTGATGAAGAAAGCACCAAACAAAGAAAATGAACTCAAACTCTGGCTGAAGGACCTCGGTCGTTGGCCATTTGGTTGTACCAATAAATGACGTTTATTATTATAATTATTAAACTCAAACACAATCAAAATGACTGTTATAAAAGAACGTGTTGTGTAAAGAACGCTTGTTTATAATCAGATTCATAAGGGCGACTGTCAGAAGACGTGGACTTGCCCTATTGGTTAATGTTTTTGAAAATTTTAAGTCAGCTGAGAAAGTGAAATTAAATTTAAGTTTCTGTACGATATCGTACGAATTGGCAACTTCAATGTGCATTCTACTGTCGCAGTCTTTATTTTTACTGCTATATTTTTATTATCAATAAACTTTTTTTTAATTCTGTTATTAAACCGGAAGTTTTGGCAAACCAAATAGTGTTCCAACCAGTGGTAGCGTTCTTTAACGATCCCAACACCCATGGACTCGGGACCTCGGTTTTACGTCTCCTCCGAAAGACGGCATATCTACATTATACCTCGTGCTCATTGGTATAATGCCTGCGAGCTGTGATATGCTAGTCCGCTGCAGGCTGTACGGATCCTATACGATGGTTTTCCCTGGCTTGGTACTAAAGTATACTACTAACTAAAGTACTAACCATGTCCGACCTTGCTCGACTGTAATTATCGCATCAAACGCATTCGACTACAGTGCTGGGTCGTCGCCCAATAGTAAAATTAATTCCGTAATTATCAGCTTCTCCCATATGGTTCCTCCTGTAACAACTAGAACTAATGAGTTCTCCATGCCGATTGGCTACATTAAATAGGATGCAGAATATTGTCTTGATTCAGAGGATCACAATAAAACTGGGAATTAGCCACCTCATCAAAATGAACATAAATCGCCTACACAGACTGAGGATTTCCACGTTGCATATACTTGTAACTACTAGGAAACGTAATTAATAAAAAAAAAATTAAATAGTATTTTTTATTTTTCAAAATTTGGAAACATCAGACAGAAATTAATATTTCTTTAAAAACTTTCAATAAAAGTCATCTTTTCGGAGGGTTTTGATTTCATACCGTCACCCAGGAATTTTTTTTGTATGTTTGCGCAAATGAGCAACTAAATTTTGACGCCCTGAAAATAGTTTTGGGCACATGTAACACAGATATGGTTTTTCACCTGTATGAGTACGCAAATGATCATTAAGATGTTCTTTACGAGTAAAATACTTTCCGCAAATTGCACAAGTAGCAGATTTCTCTCCTGTGTGGATACGTGAATGTCTTTTTAAATCCTGTTTCTGTTTGAACCCTTTGGAACAGACTTCGCACTGAAACGGTTTAATCTCAATATGACTGAGAGCATGATAGTCCAAGATTTTCTTCTCTGTGAATTCTTTGGAGCAAATATCGCATTTAAACGGAGTATCGCTGTTATGTCGGCGTACATGATACATCAGGCCAGATTTTTGTGTAAACATTTTTGAACAAATTTCACATTTAAACTGTTTTTCGACGTCATGGCAGGGCATATGGCGAGTTAAATGTTGTTTGATTCTAAATCGCTTTTGACAAACATTACATTCAAAGGGCTTTTCACCTGTATGAAAGAGAAGATGTCGCTTTAAATCTTGTGGATATTTAAACATTTTAGGACACATTTCACATTTGTATGGTCTCTCTTGAGAGTGAGTAGTGATATGTGAAACTAGACTTGATTTATTACTAACATGTTTACCACAAATATTGCAATTAAAAGACCTTGGATTACATTGATGACTATGTAATAGGGTTTCAGAAAAATATCTTTTGTGACAATGGTCACATCTGAAAAATTTTCTTTTGCAATGTAAAGAAATGTGAATGTTTAAGCTTGCCTTTGTTTTGTAATATTTTAAGCAAAGTTGACATCTAAACAGTTTTAATGAAGAATGGGTGCGTTGATGACGTTTTAGATCGGATGAGCTAGTGCAAATTTTCAGACATATTGGACACTTGTGATTTATTCCATGACAAAGGTGTTTGTTTAAGCCTGTTTTAGATTTAAATTCTCTAAGACATACTTCACATTTTGGTTGTTGAGCTGGTACAAATTCTTGTATTTCTTGTTTTATGGAAATATTGTTATAATCAACGTCTATTTCATTTTTAATTGTACTAAATTGTGAGATTGTTTCATTACTTCTACTGCAACAAATACTATTTTTCGGTATTGTTGGTATTTTTGTTTTATAATTTATGCAGTGTATGGATATTTCATCTTTTCGTATGCAAAACTTTCCACAAAACATACAAATAAACAGGCACCGTCCAAGGTAATTCTTTTTTCTTTTAGTACTTGAAGGCAAATCTGCAAAGAAAAAGCTAAATAGGTATAACCATTTATTGGATAATCTTGTATTAGTAAACAATTGTATATAGGCAACCAAACGTACACTAAAACTTCATGTTTGTATTATGAGTCATATAAAAGTTATAAGCTGTTGGAATAAGCTACTTTTTACTGAGGTATTAGACAGAAAAATGTTATTGAACCAGCAATTAGCAGTTTCAATAATCAATTGCCCTTTTTAATACACTTATTGATTGTCCCTATTTAAAATAGAAAAATGCATGAAGAGGTGAGATTAGGAGTTTTGTGCTTTTTGACTTGAATTCAAACAATTCGTGTAGTTATAAATTTACAAGTGATGGTGGTCAGAGGAAAATAAAATAACTATTGTTTTAAATATAAGTAGGTACCTTCTCGACAAATTAGAAATTTTTTGTTGGGCTCCTTAAACCCTTTTTTGCGCGATCGATCGTTTTTGTTTATTTACAGCATCAGTTGACAGGACGGTAGGTTGTGTTTACTGGTTCCTAAGTCTAGCACGTTCAGACGTCGGTAAGTAAATAACGTCTTAGCCCTACATACATTTAAGTGGTCCTAAATAATATATTACTTCATTCATTATACAAAAGGAACAAAAAAAATAAGAAGATTGATATTTTTTCAATGAACAGAATCGAACAGAACAATATAAAAAGTAATAAATAGCATGAAAACAATTTCACCACAATGCAAATTATATTTTAAACTGATCGAGAAATATAAATGTCACTTTTGACATTTCGTTCATTTCGAAGAAATTTAAATTATTTTATTCGAAATTTATTTCAATAGGTACGATCGCGCAAAAAATGGTATAAGCATCTCGAACGTTAAGGGTAATACCGGTCTCCAGCAAAATTGGAGGCTTCACTATGCTCAGCCTCCAAACATTGCTGTCAACCGGTAAACAATCATTACCGTTCTTAATACTTAAAATACTATTTAGTTTGTCTAGAAGCTCAAAAATGTTGAATTATTCTCTCATTACAGAAGATATTCGAATCTAATTTTCAACAGATTGTTTCTTTTGTGTGGATTTTCAATAAAAACATAGTTTTTTTTTTCAAAGGAATGCTAAGTATATTTTTGCTATTTTTTCTTCATATACTTCAAATAGTATAATATTGTATATGTCTACATTCCTCTGCATATTCTCAATAGATTAATTGGCGTGAACAAAGCTGTCTTATAGAATCAAATAGAAAATTGAAAAATAATACTTACAGAAGTGGGATATGAAGTGCTTTTTTCTCTTACCAGATGATGAAAAGCCTGAAATGAAAACTTGTATTGATACATAAATTAAATGTGTTAATAATTAATAAATCTAGAAATGATGATGACATATTGGAACAATTCAATCTAGGTATAATTTGAGAATAATTAAATGTCATCAGTTGATAAAGTTGTATGTGATGTTCACTGGAGATCAAAAGATATTTTGTGCCACCTTGTACTCGAACCCGAGTGTCCTTCTTATATCCAGCAGTCTCTCAGGTGTTGTGCCCTAGCAATCGGTATTGCTATGCAATTTGCAAGTATGGGGAAGAAGGTTTCTTCTTTCATTCCATAGAATTCAGATTCGCCTTATTCTACAAGTTTGAGCTTATTGAGATTAAGAAACCCATCAAAGCTTTTAGTGCAGTCTTACATTGGCTTAGAAATTCATTTGACTTGATTTAAATTTCCCAGTAGTATGTTTGATTATCTTCACTTCCCTGACAAAAGATTGAATCAGTCTGTCTTTTGGCTGTTTTATCTGGGTCTAATTTCCTCACATTCCAGTTTGTCCTGGAGCCTACACTAGTTAATTAGTTTTTTGGTAACTCCCATACTAGTTTATAAGTTATTTGATGGCTACTTGACTATCCCAAATGAGGATAATCCTTTGACTCCTATATATTTTATTAATGAATTGGTCATGAATTTCTGCTTGAAAGATACTTGTGGTATTTCCCAAGTTTCCAGAGTGCCCAGTTCTAGTTATCATCTGAACACCATTAAATGTAGGTCCCCATTTTTATAGTTACTTACTTTTTCTACATATTGGGCAAATATATAGCATATTTCTATGCTGAACGAGCTGGGAATGTAGCTTTAACTGATCATTATTATTGGAAGCTTGTTCAAAATATTCACTTTTATCAGTTTCAATTTTAGGCTGTATAGGATCATCAATTTCTGTTTTAATATCAACCAAAGGAATCTTTAGTGTATTAAAATGTTCATCATTTTCTGATAACTTAGAATCATTTAACAGCACATAAGTTTCTGTACTAGGTTTTGGGAAGAATGCCTCTTGTTTGATTTTCATCTTCAGTTCAACAAATTCATTATTCTCGTTCACTTTTAAACTGTTATGTGTTTTCTCCATGGTATTAATAAATGTATTATCACATTATCAGAACTATTTAATACAATTTTAAGATGCTTTAACCTTTACCCCTTTACCATAACCTTAACCATAAAAAAAGTGTTAGGTTAGGTCGTTAGGTTTTTCTTCTTCTTCCTTTTTTGGGCTATATCCTGAGGGATAATTTACCCAGTTTTACATATGTGGGGGGAAACAAGTCTTGCTCTTGGGGAACTATGAATTATCACATTTATATTACTCATAGCGTTGAGTGAAAAAATTTCTTACAGTGAGTATTGGGGGTATTATAATATAAGACCATTATAAGACTTGGATTTCTTTTTCTTCTTCCTGTCGTGGGCTGTTTCTTGAGGGATAATCTGCCCAAGGATAGTGCTGTTGTAGCCATAGATAAACTGTGGATAGATAGAGTGGTTACTTGTTGTGGTTACCCAAGGTAGGTCTCATCCTTTGAATATAAAACATATATTCAAAGGTCTCATCTAACATCCTTGGTGGTTACCACAGAGATAATCTGGTTATAAGAGGTTATCTACGGTGATAAGCATGGAGGGAAATATACACTGAAAAGAACATATTATATATTATATCCTGTGTTACTTATACAACAATGAAGTAGTTTAGCGGCCTGCGGCGCTACGATCTTAATTTGAAGCTTATGTAAAGTTGCCGAGCAAATCATAGTATTTTCTTTTTTAGTTTTAGTTTTTAGTGTAGTATTCCACAGAACACCTACGTATCCACGACAAGAAAGCAGCTTCTAGTGTTATGTTATTTCTGTGGTTGGTCATGAATACTCATGGTCACCGAATACTAATCTACATGGTCATGAAACATAAAAAAATTATTGTCATACTTATGTAAATTTTTTTTGGGTAAACAAACATTAAAATAAATTTTGTTTCTAATGTCTGTGGTAGGAGTTAATCCACATTCCATAATAATTTTTTTATCTTAATACACATTTGCTGCAACATAATGATAAGAAATATTCGAGTTCTGAAGGTCACAATGTGGATTAGTATTAGTTGGTTTTTACACCTTGTTCATACTGGAGGAATTACATAAAACGAAAAAAATTTATGTCAGTTAAGTGTAAACAGCTTTAAAGATGGGTCCATTAGTTGGAGCAATAGATGAAGGTATGTTTATATCTTTCACCAGTTAATCATTATATTTATTGACATTTACAAAATGTATTCTACCTCAATCATTTGTCAACCATCTGTTAATTTGTTTGAAACATTTAGATTTTGTTTTTCATATAGATTTTACATAGTGCCTTGCTACTCTTTATTTCTATTCTCAACAAAAAAATTTCGTCTAACACATAATTTGCCATGAGAACCAAGGATCCAGTGAACTAAGGTCCAAGAGCTCAAAAGTTTTTGACCAATTTTGAAAAAAATCAATTATAACCTATCTATCCATATCATTGGAGCAGAACACTAAGAGATGAAATCATTCCAGATATATCTCAATCAATTAATAAAAATGTTGGCTCTGACAATATCACCTATCAAAATCATATTAAATAGATTTCTATATAATTTCCTGGTATTTTGAAACCAACATCAACATATTAATAGGGCAAGTCCAACTGACTTCATTGAGAATCACCCAGATGAATCTGATGATAAACAAGCATTCTTTAGACACCTTGTGGTTCTTGATAATTATTTTGATCATATTTGAGTTCTTTTGATTTGTTGCTTTCTTCTACATTTTTTTAAACACTTAGGTATTTTAAAAGCTATATATCACTGTTTTGTGTTTATAATAAAAAGGATCATTAAAGCAATACAAAACAACCAAATTGCAAATCTATCCAAATAATTGTAATATCATAGGGTGACTGTCATTAGTGTCCACTTGTCAGTTGGTGGCCCTATGTCCAAGACTAGTTGGCTGTCCTATGGCCTACTGACCCCTAGCATGATTTGTCTTTATCTGCCTCTATTATAGGTCTGTTCTAACTGTAACCATCAACTGTCATAAATGATCAGAGAGTAACTGGTCATAGCATATGAGTTTACTTTCCATAATTCTTTCACTGTTTGCAATGAGCAGCTATTTTCTGATCATTTCTGATTGCAGTTGGAACAGAGCTTCAATTTGATTGTATTTGGTCTGTGCCTCATATCCTCGATACACTGTAATGCAGTGTTGTCAAAGTCATTCATCATTAGCTTTTGTATATCTGAGCTGTTATTAAATTCTACCTCCTTAGGAAATGATTTTCATTTTTAACCTGCTGTATGAAAATTTTATGGGGCGTAATATCGAGTGTTAACTAAAAGCGTTATGTAAGTTAAATGTCATTTATTTAATTTGAGGTTCAAATCCGAGTAGAGGTGATTTTTTTTATATTGTGATATTTCTATATGAACATAACAATAAACATAATTTTTTGTCTGTTTGTTAGGCTATTGTTGTCGTTTTTGTGTTGTATTCTCAATATTTTTCAAATACTTAACAACATACAAATACGCATAATATCAAATTTGATTTACTTTTGTTTTGTCGTACACGGAACCACATGTATACTGATTTACTACGATAGAACTTGAGGCTAAGATCAATAAGCGTGTAGGGGCTAGTACGTCACACTGCATTACACCAACGAGAGAAGCGAATGGCGCATAAAAATGGAATGTTTGAAATCAAAATTACCTTTCTAGAAAACGATCCAAAAAAAGAAATTTTTTCTTCATTTGTTACATCTGAAAACTATTCGGAATTATATTTTTTTGTAACTTTAGAAAATAATTCGTTTATTTTTTTTTATTATTATTGTTTTAAATTTCATTATTTATAGATATAGAAGTTATAGATATAAATATTTAATTTAATTGTGTTGTAAGGAAATATGATTAATATAATATCTATTTGTTGGTTTAGTAAGGTTGGTTGATTAAGTGGTAAGAGTGAATTTATATTAATATAATATTTATTTGTTCGTAGACGTAAGTGTAAGTTTTATAAATATAATTTATTTGTAATTAATTAAAATGGCATTTTTGAGACCATGTGATACGACAGTTCAACGCGATGTATCTAATAATTTGGCGCCACATACAAGTGACTTAGCAATAAATGATACTGATGATAGGACCGAATTTAAAAATAAAGATTAACATGTTCAGTGGCAACGCGTCGTTTTAAATAATGTACTCTTGTTTGAAGAACGAATATTCTGAAATTTCTGATACTTAATGCAGTTATCACAATAATTCACGAGATGTCTTCCTTTTACCCATCTACATCCATACAAAAACATAATATATACAGGGTGTTTCAAAAAAAGGTAACACCGTCTCTAGGATAGG